>RJWM01047096.1:0-12027 GCA_004363535.1 Dasyprocta punctata
AAGCGGAAGCTGCCTTAGCCTTTTCTTGTATTTAAAACCAGTGCCACATGGATGCCACCAAGGTTCGCTGCAGGCTGGAGCAGTAGCCAGGCTTTCCTCTCTCTTGGCTGTAGGGGTCAACTGCCTGGATGGCTGAGCTCTCTGAACCTGATTGTGAGGAACAGCTTCTCTACGCCATCGCCATTCTGGAACCTGGTGTGGCTGCCTCCATTTGGGACATGGCGTGGCCTCTGTCACCACTCCGTGACAAAGCACCCTGTGGCTTTTTGTCACCACTCTGGGACAGGGCACTCTGCAGCTTTTTCCTCAGAGCAAACTCTTTCACTTTTGAAGGCCTGAGGCTGCAAAAGTTGGAGGCCTGCTGCTTCCTGGGATGCCCCCAGGCCATCTCTTTTATTTTTTTGTTCCTTCTCAGCAATCAAGGTCTCAGCTCCATCTTTAAAGTCCACAGCTTCCTGGCCAAACTCACAAGGATTTAAATCACCATGCTGGGCTCCTTGCCCTTTATCTACAACATAAATCTGGCTAAGAGCCCCCAACAAAAGCCAGGCCATCATTTCAGTGTTTGGCTGCCTCACAATTTTATTCTGTAGAGTAATTAATCCTTTGCCCTTAATCTCAGTCTCAGGCAAAGTCTTCAGGCACAGGCAGAACGCAGACAAACTTTCTGCCAAGCCGTAACACACATCGTGTGGAGTCCAACACCCAATGTTGTTCTTCTTCCCAGCAGAAATCTCCCAAGCCTGGTCTTTACTGGCAGGCTTTCTATCAGCCTTCTGGTCTCCTGAGTTCTGACCAGAATCTCCCATACAAAACAGCTTAAGCCGTTCCAGCTCTATGCATGTAGGCAACATCTCTGAACCTTTCCAAATTTTCCCCGCAAGTCATTTCCAAAGGCTCTCGAACCATCATGGTCAGGAATAGTCACAGCAATGACTCCACTCCTGGTATCAAATTCTGTCTTGGTTACATTTCGCTCATTGCTGAGACAAAATACCTAACACCCAAAATTAGGGAAGGAAAGGTTTATTCTCACAGTTTCTCGGGAGTTTCAGTCCATAAAGTTGGCTCCAAGTAAGCATGGGGTGGTGGGGCTACAGGTCATGGTGGCTGCAAGCCACAAGGCACACTGACGAGAGAGAGAAAGAGGCGGAAACGGAAGTCCCACCTTCCCTTACACTGTATACTGGCTCCACCCCTGGGTGGGCACAGCACTCACATTGTCAGACAACAAACCAATAACAAACCAATAACTCAGCCCCATCAAAAGTATGAGGACTTGGGGGTACATAGTATTACCCAACACACATACTAATATAATATGAAAGACAGTATGAAATCAATGTGCTCAATATGATTAAATTATGAGAAAATTTTATGATGTGTGAAAAATGATATTAAAAAGAATAGATTTGAAAATACTTTTAACTTCAATAAGAATCTTTTTTTCTTGAAACAGCCTACCTTTGGAAACTGTATTATCAAAGCTTTGACCGCATTTTCATGTTGTGAGAATACACATTGAATAAGTTTTTGAGAGTGTGCATGGAATGGGTTTTAAAGAGCTAAGCAAATAGAGTCCTTTGGAAAATAGTATGATATCTTGCTCATACGATTTTCAGTCTTTGAGATTGAGAGGAATAAAACTTTCTGTTTTTTTAAATTAATTTTTTAAAATTTTATTTTAAAGATAGTAAAATCCAACAAAAGATAACAGAACAATCAAAACAAAGCAGTAGAAATGGCACAGAACTTCAACGAGCGATACTATGAAAATAATAGCTATTATATTGTATCTTGTTACTTTCAGAATAGTTGACCATTTCATCAGGCATAACAAAAACAAGCAAAAAACAAAACACAATAAAACCAATAAAAACAGGATATGAAATGAAGAAAAAAAAAGAAAATTAAACAAAATTAAGCAAAACAATGAGAACAATATTGGGGCTCGAAGACAAGACAGAGGACAATCCCACATATTTGCCACACTGCACAATGTCATCTACCCAAGAAATGCTCAGACTGCGGATTCCAGGCCTGCAAAATAACATAACAATACAAGCATTTAGTTACTTTACGTACCTTAGTTGCTATGAACTTAGCAGGTCCTCTGAGCAAGCAGGTTGCTTACGGGGGGTGGGGGTGGGTGGAGGAGGTTCTTGATTTGTAACCCATGCGCTAGTAGGCCTATGGGGCACACATCTCTTTCCCTCCCTGGGGTCCGAACGGTTGCGCACACTCACCAGGGAGGCAGGCGGTGTTTCTTCTGGTTGTTGCCTCTGGGCCCAACATGGATGGTTTTCAAAAGGCACATCATTCTCTCCCTGGGGTCCACGCGGTCACACACACTCACCAGGGAGGCAGGCGGGGGAATATAACTTTCTGAAAGGCCTAGAAATGTCAGGGATGTATATATTACAGGTGAATCTAATATCAAGTCAAGAGACTTTTAAGTTCTAACTTGAAGAATGTTAAAAGTTTCAGCGAAGCAGATTTGAAGAGAACCTGTATCATTAATCCCTATACTTGCTGCAGTCAATGTAAGTGATAAATTCAAGTTCAATGACACTAGTCTTACGTTATATAAATGTATTTTACTGTGATTATTTTTGATAGGAATGATGATAATTGTATGAAGAATAATTATTTTAGTAGAAAACTATAGTGTATCTACTATTATGTTCTAATCTGGTTCATTATTTTTTGGAGTTTTATAGTTTACTCATGTAGTGATGGTGTTCTAAATTTGGGTTTCTTCTAATTTCTGCCTATGATTTTCAAAACACATAATTTCAGACATTTTTTATTTAAAATCACTAATAAAATTATATTTTTCATGAAATTGTGCATGTTAAAGCTGAATGTTTTGACATAAACTTCAGAGAGCAAACTTCATGCCAGTTGCTATGTGAGTAAACTCAGGTAAGTCACTGAGGTGACTGATTTCATTATCTGGGATATTCACTCTCAAAACTGAGATTACAGTGCCATTTTCTGTCACCTAAATATACTTCAAACAAATTGAGAAATCTTCATGAGTACCTGCCCTTTGAAGCCAGAAGCTTAGTTAATAGTTCTAGCCATTTTCTTGGTATTCCTTTTTCCCATAGACATTCCCCTATTGTTTTTTCTTTGATCTCTTTTATTTTAGTCAACTTAGTCTGTGTTTGACAAGCATATAGTAATCTCTTATCTTTATTCTCTTGATAGTATTTTTCTCGTAAGTTTTAAATGTCTTTTATTTTTGTGCATCAGTCAATAGTACACCAGATGGTCTCACTTCCATTAGAATGACAAAACCAGAGTCTAATTTTATGAAATAAGAATTCTACCCCAAGATAAAGACAAATCAGGTGTGATGATGACACAGAGTGATGGTTATGCTGGAGTTTTGGTCAGTAGTTACAGATGATGGTCTGATTATCTTAGTACCTTTCCTATTGCTAAGAAAAAATACCTGAGGATCAGTACTTATAAAGAAAAGAAGGTTTTATAGATTGCAGTTGTGGAGAATCAAAATCATGATACGAGCTTCTGCTAAACTCTGGTAAGGGTCACCTTGGCTTCATCTTACTACAGAGATGTGGAAAAGGAAATAATTTCAAGTTGACAAAATCAAGTACATGAAGTAGGCTTACCTTGTAACAATACACTGGAGACAACTAAGCAGTATCTTATAACTACATTAATCTATTTAGAGGGCAATGCTCCCATGAATCAGTTACCTCTGATGAAGTGCCAACTCTTAAACATTTCACTACCTTTTGTTTCTTCCCTTGGTGCCCAAACATCCAGTGCGTAAACATTTGGGGTATAGATTCAAACCATATCTAAACCATAAAACTGTCCAAAAGGGAGAAACTGTTGAAACGATAAATTGGGAGGCCATTAGAATGAGGTGTGTTTAGTGCCCTAAATCCCTGTGTAAGCAATCTGAAACCCAATTTATTGTAAATGTTCATATTCTAAGAAAATGGAATTTAAGATTAACCAATCAGAAACTGTAGTTTAACTCTAAGGAGAGACACTGACGGTGTAAGTCCATTTTAATGAGCCAACTATTTACTTCAGAGTACATTTCACTAAAGTTTTCTCCTCACACTCACTGAGTAGAGCTCTGAATCACTTATAGCCTTGAAACTGTCTGATTCATAAATTCTTATGTACTCAAATATACTAAATTTTTAATCTGCCTGTTTATGTTTTTAACAATGTTACATAACTTATGAAAACATAAATGCATTATGGTACATGCACAAACATATGAGGTGTATTTTACTTGTAAAGTATGTAAACTGGAATCTGTAAGCAACTGCACTCATCAAGGGAAGGGAAAATTGACATTTCATTTTCATTTTTGTTAAAACAAGACTTGCTGTTGTTCTGTAGAGAGGAGCATTGATTATGATGAAGATAGTAATAAAAGAACATCATATGTTATATTTGGGAAAATCTAAATGGGAAAAATAAATCAAGATAGCAGAAATATTATTGCAGATGCAGTATGTTTTCCAATCATACCCATCTCTAATATTTGTGAAGAAATAAATTTTAATTGTTGATGGGATTTTGAGTGGCTTCTATTTAGTAAGCTATCCTTTCCTTTTTTCTTTCTTTTTCTCAATAACAGCTTTATTAAACTAAAATTTGCATACCACATAATTTACAAAATTTAAGCATATGATTCAGTAGATTTTAGCACATTGACAATGTTGTATAACCATGACCAAAATCAAATTTAGATTATTTTTGTTATTCCACCCACTAGCTATCTCTACCCCCTAAATCTAGACAACCACTGAGGTACTATCTATCTTCATAGATTTTCCTGTTCTGGAATTTTTTTTATTATTCAGAATGGACCATTTTCATAGCAACAATAAAGAGGATGTAGGTGTGAGAGCTATGTTAAGCAATGTTAGATCTGCCATTACTATTTGAGGGCATCTTCAAGCACCATGTTTTACATAGTTCCCTTTGATCTTTATTTCAGAAAGCAAAAACTCAGCAGTTCATTTATTGGAGTCAATGTGAGTAATTTTTTTTCTAAAGTACTATATGGATAATATTCACATAACAATTCCAAAAGTATATAGCCATTGCTTTTGTCTACACAATCTACATTTCTGAAAACCACAACTGTTGTTTATTTGTTTATCATATTTTCTAAATAAACTGCTTATGTATATTTAATTGATATAGAAAATGGTTCTTTCATAAAATGTAATTTCTAAGCAGATGCTTTGGAATTTCTTAGATTCCTTAGATTTTACTTTTCTTAATATATTTAAATTGCATGATAAACTTTAGATTGGAGATTAAAAAAACACAGCAAACTTTTTTGTTCTTAAATCTAAATCTACTTGTCTTAGCAATGTTTCACATGGCAATAGATTGCAATACAAGACAATTTTAAGCTGATGGTTAGATGTTAATAATGGTAACAAAACATTAAAGCAAGTGACATTTACATAAGTATCTTGATCTTAATACATGTAATTTACATATGAAAATTTAATCACCATAGAGATAAACAGCTGCAATGTTTAATTAAACTCTCCACACAAAATCAGCCTGCAAGAAGTAGTTTGTCATTGCTAATTCATCACAATTCTCTTATGTATTCTTAAAAATAAAAATGCAAAATAAATAACTCTTATTGGTAATTTAACTTCTGGTTACTTTATATTTTAATTGTATCATCAAAGCCTGTTGAGAATACAATAAAGATTCTAGGTTCATTTTCCCTCAGTTTAGAAGGCAAAACATAAATTTACAGAAAACAAATGTATTTGTTTACAAACTTGTAAGGGTCACCAGCAAAACAGCACCAAGGATAATTTAAGGAATTTTAATACCAAAATAAGTGTGGGTATTGAAGGGATGTAAGAGTGTTTCCCAATGGAGCTCTTAAAGAAAGACTACATTATGCACAGAAACTAAGGACAACATTAGCACAAAAAGTAGATAAACTGCTAGCTTAGAATAGATTAAACCAGGGCTGGGGATTTAGCTCAGAGGCATAAGCGCCTGCTTGGCAAGTGTGAGGTCATGAGTTCAATCCCTGGTACCATTAAAAAAAAACACAAACAAACAAACAAACAAACAAAAAAGATTAAACCAAAAAATGTAATTGAATTTTAAGAGCATGAAAACACTAATAAACAGAAAAGAGGATAGTTGACACATCAATGGTCTAGGAAGTCATCTTTGGGAAAAGGACATGAAAAATGACAGATTTTATTTCTGCACATTTTAATAAGCAAATGCATTTATTCATTTATTCTCTAAAAACAATAAATACATACAATATAGCAGTTGTAAGTGTATGCACTCAATAGAATTATGACCTAGTCAGGCCAGTTATCTTTCACTCTGACACTTATATTGGTTGGAGCCTTTTTTTCATATGCGTATGTGTTTGAAATGTAAGAATAAGAAACAAATAGTTGTATTCATACCAATGCAAAGGGTTCCTGGCTTGAAAGACTGTGAGTGAATTCTCTGATTGCACATTAATTTAGATATTTGGACAACAATGTAAATAAAATGTACACTAACCATTCTAGTGAAGATACAACCAAACTAGATTTTGGAAAGTGACATTGTTAGTGACCTGTTTGCTAGGATATGCTTGGTTGCTAGAACATTCATGATCTTTTCAAAATATTTTTCCTTATTAATAAGTCCAGAGGTTATTTAGACAAAATAAAAGCTATTATTTCTAAACACATGAATACTATTAATTCTATTATGAGTTTTAGTAATTCTAGTTTCTGTTAAACTGAGCCTTTGTATCTATAAATTAAAAGCACATCAGATATGACTGTTTTATAGATATGAAGAAATGAAGGCAAGAAAAAGAAACTCAAAGAGTAAACCTTAACACATAGTATACTAGAGTCCAAGATATCTAAACAATCCCTTATCAGAGAGAATAACTACATGTACTTATAGTTATTTCTATGTCTTCCAAGACACAGTTCATCATGCGGTTGGTTGTTGCTCAGGATTTTTTAGCAACCTAAGTGGCATACCTTAGAAGTTCTAAAATCTTATACTATAAGTATCCAGAAATCTAGATTTTATTTCATGTATTTAAATATTCAGAGCTAATTTGAGAAGACATAATAGACTAAGACAATTATATGGCATATTGTCCTTCAAAATACCTTAACAAATACATATGTTTCATAATGAAAGCTTAAAAATAATGTCATATTTAATAATTTATAGTTTTGTATGCGTACATATGTATTTGAATATGTGCACATGTCAAGAAAAACAGGCAGAGAGACAAAATCCTAGTTATCTTCTATCTCTCTAATTACACATTTATTTATCTAGAAGCATTATTTAAAATACTGTGCCAATTAGTTGAAAATATCTGAATAGTTGAACTGTCAGGAAACATAAAGATAGAGCTTCCAAAAATGGAATGGAAACAAGAGTTGGAAGGAGCAGACAGGGAGGGGAAGAGTAGGAGGAAAAAGAAAAAAAGAATTAAGATGCATTATATACATTTATACTCCACATTATATTTGCAATCATTATGTACTGCAATCACACACTAATAAAGGTACATACCTAATACTTAAGCATTTAATTTAAGTTCAATTCATGCACTTCTATTTAGCAATCTTTTGATATAGGACCTGAATCAGGCTGGAACTGTTGCTGTAGCAGAGTGTTTGACAAACATGGATCAGTCCTTGGATTTGATCTCAAAACACACATATACACACACATGCATGCAGAGTAATAATAAATTAGAAACATATAAAATGAAACCCTCAAACTAATTATTTTCTTAAAGTGTGTGCTTTACATATACTGCTATATATAAGCAAGTGCTATGTCAAATATTCTTGGTTTGACATTTTATTTAATGTAAGGGGTACACCTGTGTAAGCATATTTGTACTGCAAAATGAATAAAAAATTCGCTTTATATTTCATTAAACTCTTATACGTGACTCTCCTACACCTAGGTAGTTATTTGTCTTCTCACATTTTATGAATTTATTTCATATTCAATCAAACTACCCATGGAAATTCAGGCACAGCTGGTGGGACACATGAATGCAGCAAAAGGTGAGCATATGGTTAGGGTCATTTAGGAGCAGGGTAAACAAGTGTTCCAGAGGCTCATTGGAGACAGTTCAGTGTAGTGTAAAATACTACAACTTATTTTATTTATTCTTTAAAGCAATCCCAGAAAGATTAACTGATTTATATGAGATTACGGATTTGTTTTGCTCTCCAGACAAATACCAAGGATACTATGTTATTCCTGTGATGTTACAAAAATAAGTAAAGTCTGAACTCAAATTCCAAGAACATTATTGTTTATGTTTTATGAGGTTATAACTTTTAAATATAGACAATAACTTGGATTTTCCAATGAAATAATGTATAATGAGTATAGAAATATTTTCACTGTTCTGCAACTATATGGAACAAGTCAATTCCTATAGAAAAATATTGGAAAATGTGGAACCTAATTTTAAAAAGCCCATCAATAATTTCGTGATAATTTAACAGTCTACCCTTTCCTGAATTATGAAGAAACTGATATTCTAATCTTACTAATGGGTTATGGGTTATGACTATATTAATTCTCTTACAGCAAGAAATATAACTTGCAAAAATTTCCATGCTGCATTTTAAGATTTTTCTTAAAATTGAAGTGCTAATGTCTACATAAGGACTATGGTCCATAGAAACTTTCATTATTATTGCCTGAACTTATTTTCTTGCTCTTCCTTTTTACTCTCATATTTTGTCCCAAGGAGCACGTGATTCATTTTGGACTTCTGCTTCCCAATTTTTATCACTTAACTGTTTTGAGGAATAAGGTCAAGCTTTTAGTTATGTTTTTGTAATTCTTCCATATTTGCAGTGGGTCTATACCAAGATGCATAGTGGACACCTGAAACCAGGGGTAGTACTGAACTTTATACACAAAGTGTGATCAAAATTCCACGAATGTTGCTGCAGACTGCCAGTCAAAGGAAAGATGGGAATGTTCGATACTGAAAGCACTGTATGAAATGCTAGTAATTCTGTGTCCAGTTTCAAATTGTTCCATGCACTCTGCCAGTTTCAGCCTGCAACTGAGAAAAGGTGTATTTCAAATTGTATCATAAATCATGAATCATGAACAACACAGTAACAGAAAATTTTATTGATTTCATTGGGATTGCACTATCATTCTGTTTCAGATTCCACCATTTTGAGGGAAACTCATCTTGGGTTATGAAACTCTTATGTGTGGTTATGATCCTCAGACCAAAGTTCAGAGTTCTCAATGGAAATTATTCCTTTGAAAAAGTACATCAATAAAGATCGAACCTAAGATGGTGTTGATTGTGATTTTTACCTTGTTGGAACTGTGCAACCTGAGTTTGTACGCAAGAAAACCATGATGAACTGTGAATATTGTAAACATTTATTACTGCATTAAAAAAAACTGTGTGTAGAAAATGGCCTGAGAAATGGGCAAACAATTTGATATTCTATCATGACAACACTGTGTCACATACCACCTCTGGTAGGGAAATTTTTGTCAAATAAAAACATTACATTATGTCTTTATGCATGCTATTCAGTGGATCTGGAACTATGTAACTTCTAGCTAATTCCCAAAATCAAAATGATCGAAATAGGTAAACATTTTGACTTCATTGAAAAATATCAAGACAACCATAACTATTCACCTAAAGGCACTCAGGAAAGAGAACTAGACCTGCTTTATAAAGTGGCAAGAATGATAGAATATATTTGTTCAGATGAGGGGAATATTTTAAAGGAGATCAATGGCAATATGTCTTTTGCAGTAATAAATTTTAACCAAACATTTGCTGTATTTTTATCACATCTCATCTTATGTTTTTTTCTACACACATGGTAAAGCTTAGTTAATAAATAAATTTAACTTAAAGTAACAGGGTAGCAGTAACTGATAATAAAATGAAGCAATAATAAGAACATGCTGTAATGAAATCTGTGAATGTGGTCTTCATACAGGTTGAATGCTTTGTGGCACAGCATGTTACCATAGACCACACACATTATCTGGGATATATGGATATAGTTCAGTTGTAGAACACTTGCTTAGCTTTTATAAAGACCTGAGTTTGGACTTCAACAATGTATTTTTTTTCATTCTACTTATGTGTTCCACCCATTTATTTTTTTATCCTAACTAAACACTTACAACATAACTGTACTGTTGCTATGCATTTTGCCATTTGAGTTTTAATAATGAAACTAGCATGAATTTCTTTTTTTCTTAACACTTGTATGAATAGAAATTTTATTCTTGCTATAGATCTTCGAAAACTTAACCCATGATTTTCTTTCCTTGATAAGTAAAAACACTTTTTCACTTAAATGAAACATTTAATCGTTTCTCTTCAGCATACCTAATTTGCTTGCTTTGCTAATGTTACTCTTTGGAACCATTAATAAGTAAAATAGGGGTTATTTGAACAGAAAGTTTATGATATCATGACTGCTACTAAGTGACTAATAGGTAAGTAGTGTATACACCAAGGATACATTAGACAAAGGGATGATTCATGTTCTGGGCAAATCAGAGTTAAATACCAGGAGATTCCATCGTGATGTTTAGAAGAGCAAAACAACTTAAAACTTACAAATTATTTATTTCTGGAACTTTACATGTAATAATTTGTGGTGGTAACAAACTAGAAAGGAAAACCATAGACTAGAGGGTACTTCTGTACATTTTAAGTGAGAAGTTTTGGACTAAATATAGAAGTGCTTATTTCATATAATACGACAAGCTACCATAATCTCTTTGTTCTTCCTTCCCTCAGAGATGATTTGGAATAAGACTACCACACTTAAATGAAAGACATAAAAGTATTAAATCAAGAAATGTATGCATTTCATGAGTTCATTGGAGATCTAATGTAATTTGCATATCATATATGATAAATCTTTGAGTTTAGTGTACATTTATTGGACAAGATTATTGGGTCAGTAATGGTCCCTGTAATGTTTTGCCAAAGGAAAACCATTTAATTTAATTTAATTAATTAATTAATTAATTTTGGTACCAGGGATCAGACTCATGACCTCACACTTGCCAGGCAGGTGCTCACACCACTTAGCTAAACCCCTGGCTAGAAAACCCATTTTAGAAATAAGATTTATAAAAATAATAAAATATAAAATTTACATTTCAGATTCTTGACTTTTCTAGATAATCTTTCATCTCCCATTTCTCTTGGATTTGGTTGAATGAATTTAAATGTTCTTTGTCATTTTCTGAGGTGACTGTGCCTGGGGAATGGACAAGTTACTGGACATTTTATTAAAAATTATAAAAATGAAACAACTATGAATATCTACTCTGTTTTTCCTGTAGAGATAAAGTCATACAGAAAAAAAAAACCCTTTATAAGGAAAGAAATATAGCTTCGCTTACCTTCTCTTTTCTGTATTAATGAGCCAAACATTACAGCTGCCCATGCTGTCAAAGTGCCATAGGAAAATTTAGTAGAAGAGAAGCCAATAATGTAGTCAGTTTCTGACATTTAAATAAATGTTTTTGCTGTTCTGTCAAAATTAATCATTAACTTTAGCATTAGAAGCATGTCTTTCAATAGTAGAGGGAAAATTTCCCACCATCACATCAGAGCAAAAGTAATCCTGTGGCGTTATAAATATATATTTCAGACTTAGAGAAAAGATAGATCCCATAGGACATCTTTCCTCTCCATTCATTGATGATCTCAGTGAGCCTCTGATTAGCTGCTGACATTTGAAATTATGGTGGGTCAGAAAGGTTAATGAGAGCCTTCTTTATATATCATGTCCCTGTTGCCTTTTTGCCTTCCTGGACTTTGACTTGTTTTCTGACCTCAAAAAAGCAAAGCAAAAAATAAGAATACACATCAAGAGAATTATACATTGAGCACTCATCTATTGATAATTGTTTAACACTGTTGTTTAATACGAAAGAATAAAGTCATGAATAGCAGCTTAACTTATT
>RJWM01047097.1:0-12046 GCA_004363535.1 Dasyprocta punctata
AAATATTTAACATTACTGGTCATTTGAGAGTTGCAAATTAAAACAACACTGAGATTCCACCTCACCCCAGAAAGAATGGCTAGTATTAGGAAGTCAACCAATAACAAGTGCTGGAGGGGCTGTGGCAAAAAAGAAACTTCTCTACTGTTGGGAATGCAGGCTGGTGCAATCACTGTGGAAGTTAGTGTGGAGATTCCTCAAAAAGCTAGGACTGGAGGTCCCATTTGACCCAGCTATTCCCCTTCTGGCTATCTTCCCAAAAGAATTAAAAACATCATACCACAGCGATATATGTGCACCTATGTTTACAGCAGCACAGCTCATAACAGCCAGATCTTGGAAGCAACCTAAATGCCCATTGACTGAGGAATGGACCAAAAAGATGTGGTATTTCTATATAATGGAATGCTACTCAACTATAAAGAACAATAAATTGGACACTTTTATACTTAAATGGATGTGCCTTGAAAACACACTTGTTAGTGAAATAAATAAGTCACACATGTATAGGCATCATATTCACTTGCGTGACAAACTGAAAGAAAAACTGTGTGTGTGTTTATGTATATGTATATAAAAATAGTAAAGACAGAATAAATAAATAAATAGCAGTAAGTAAGCTTTGGCTGATTGCAGAAGGTCCTGTAGCCAGTCAGCTGCTTAGGTTACAAACTATTAACTTGTTAAGCTATAACCAAGTGACTAGTTCAGTAGGCTGTGGCCAATTAAGTAGTTTTGTGTGTCTTTCTTCTGTTTTACTATAAATGCTGTCCAAGCACATTGTTGGAGTTTTTAGAACCGTTCTGGATGCTGCTAGATTTGTGATTTGATGTTGTTTTTCTTTCGAATAAATTTGTAAATTGGAAATACTAATTTCTAATAAATAAATTAGTAAATTGGAAGTACTAATTTTGAATAAATTAGTAAATTAGAGGTGATCCCTGCCTGGAAACCAGCGCCATGTGCAGGCTGCAGCCAGAGAGGGGACAGCCACACACAAGCCTCTCTCTGTGAGTCAGTACCATTTGGGGACTGCAGAGGGAGAGAACCAGACCTCACCAAGAAGTGATCCTGGCAGGGAAACCATGTCATTTTCATCATTTTGTGGGTTGGGTTTTATTCTCTTTTGTTTTGTTTGGCTATGTTAAATCTGATGGCATGAGCAGCTATTTGAAAGATCACAAGACATATTATGGTAGCCATTTTGGATTTACTATTTTGCTTTTTAAAATTAAAAAATAAAAGCAAAAGGAATTACCTGGAAACCACGCACAGCACTTCTTATTATTTCTGTGTTAGCCACCTGGATGAGTCACCACCATTGCCCAACCAAGTTTCTTTCTGTGAAAACCTGGGAGATTTTTCTCTCCTAGTGACTCTTCTAAGACACACTATACATCATTGATCATCTTCTTCTGTGGCTCCATAGTCTCCTTGCTCAGAAGACTTGGGACTCACCAAGTTACAGGATATTGCAGCAGAGGTTCTCTTTTGTCCTGGGTCCTTGTTGACCTCAAAGGGCTAGAGTCAAAATATCAGTTGTCCTCTTAACCAATTTATCTTTGTAATTTTTGGTCTCTAAATCTTAGTCATTGAACATCCAGAAGAGAAGATTTATGACATTAAATTATAACGGAGGCAGTAAGCTTCATACTACTCTTATCTTAGAACATAATATAGAACCATTATTCCCTAACAACCATGAATATTCTAATATTTGAATCCTTAAAGAATATTAATAGATAATAATCACATATTTTATACAGAAAATTGGAAATCAAAAAAACCATACATAAAATTGCAGCCTGATAATCATGCTGACATTTTGTAACATACTTAAATTTTCATTTTGACATAGTATTACCCCCCTTTTTCCTATCAATTGTCTCTATCTTTTTATGAAAACATAAGAAGTTTTCACCTAATTGATTGACCTTTAAGGGGATGTAAATCACAAAAATTTTTGTTAAAGACAGATGTCTGAATCTGAAAGAAAATTTATCACCAGAAACAGTTCCTATTTCACATTGTGGAAGACATGTATATCTGAAGGCATATATACATTCAATATGCTATTAAAACAATGATAATCAATTGCTATAGCCATAAAAATTCTTTCTACCAAGGCATCTTTAAATCAAAATATCATACTGTCTGGAAAACTTGATCCTCTTGATGATGACCAATGGAAACATATCACAATAATATATTTTAAATAACTTTTATTGGGGTGCCTCTCATAAGGCTTTGGAGATCATTGGGGATTCCTATTAATGAACAAAGACTGGGATTTTTTCCAGGCTGCTGCTCCTTTGTTTACCAAAAGGAAACTTAACCAGTAATTCTTCAAGCCCAAAAGTCCCCTTAGTTATCTTAGCAAATTTCTGATGACCTCTGAGAACATCCATTTTAATATTATTTGACCAGCTGGTACTGTATACTTTTAAATCTACAAGCTAGATTAAATTATGAATGAATGATCCAAAAATGTAAAAAAAAACAAAAACAAAAAAATTGTTGAGCTCAAATTTTAAAAAAACAACAGCTGTTTACAGATATGACAGACAAACCATTACACAACTTTACACAGGCAGACTGACAAACAAAACTTCTTACAAAATCAGAGTGCACTAAAAATTTTTTCAAATATATTTTTAACCAAATCAAATTATAGTTTCACTTGTAGAATTTCAGGAATTTGTAACTATGAACAGACTGTTCAGGTTTTGTTGTAAGTCAATTAGCAGAGATCTTGTAAGAAAGCTTTTATCTATAGTTAATATATGTTTTTATATCTTATGGTTTCTTAAGAATACCCATAACTTTCATGCCCCTTTCTTTAATGTTGCTCTCAGTTCCGTTATCTCGATACACCTTATCACCTTAGTCAAACCTTGATTCTTATTTTTGGTTACCATCTCCTGGGTATCCTGGGTCAATTCCTTTAATTAGCCCCAGGTCAAGCCTAGCCCCATCCTTGTCTATTGATTGTGGCATGGTCTCCAAGGCATCACTGTCATCACCTTCTTAACCGATGGATCAATTCCTTCTGCAAGTCTGGGTTCATGATACAACCAGACAGCATGCTCTGGTACCCAGATAGGCCATTCAGTGTTTTCTGGAAAAACATAAGCATACCCTCTACCCCAAGTGAGGAGCAGGCTAGGTCCCTTTCTTTGTCCAGTATGACAATCTTTCCAAAGCATCCTTCCTAACATCTTTTCCTTCACCTGATGAAATTGTCTTTATACTGCTTCGCCAGTGCAGGCAGAAGCAAAAATAAATACTGAGAAAGTGTCCACTGAAACGTGGACCCAGCATAGAGAACCAATGTTCTCTATGTGAATATTCATTTGCCAGAATCTATGTGATATTCATTTGCCAGAGATAATTAGGATATAATCCTCAGGGATTAACTCCCATAAAAGTGAAGGAAAATATATTACACATGAAGGACATTGTTTGACAATTTTTCAAGCCTGTTCTTGAGTTAAAGAAAACTGTCTGCATAAGGCAGAAGCATTTTGATGAAAGGCGGCATGAGAAACAGAAGCCTGCTCAACTGCATTTGAGGGAGTAACAGTGCCAGCAGCTAGCAATCTGTCTATTGCAGCATTTCCCTCATTGAGAGGCCCTGTTAATTGGGAATGAGAATGTAAATGACCAATAAAACAGGGGATATGATGAGACCAAATAGTAAATTGAAGAGCTTGAAACAAATAAAAAAGATCTTCTTGGCCAGCATGAATGGTGGCAGTTTCAGTGTGATGCATTATACCACAAACATAAGTGCTATCTGAAAAAAAGATTAATTGGAGTATATAAATGATCTTGTAAGGACTATATAACAGCTTGCAATTTTGCTTTTTGTGCAGATAAAAAAAAAACCTGTATCCTGTATTTGGAAAGGCCAGCATAGCCTCCTTTGCCCACAGAGGAACCATCTGTAAAAACACAGATACCTCCAACTATAGGGACTGAGTTTATTTTAGAGGGGAAAACAAAAGATATGAGGAAAACAAATTGAATTAATTTGTCTGGAGGATAATAACAATCAGTAACATGATGGTAGTTCATTAATGCAGTTTGCCAAGAGGCAGAGAATTGCCATAACCATTGTTGTTGAACCAAAAAAAAAGAAACAATAATATTTTGCACTTCATGTCCAAAAAGTTGAATAGCACCCATCGGCCCAGGGCAATCAGCCCTGCCACAGCATCATAAAAGGAAGTAATGGTTTTATGTGGAATATGTGGCATATGTAGCCATTGTAAAGGGCCCTGAGACTGCCAATGAACCCCAGTGGGCATATATTGCATTGGAAAAATAATTAAAACATTATCAAAGACAGGTTAACTCTAGAGAGCTGAATATTAGAAGGAGCTAAATTAACTTTATCCCAGGCAGGGCTAAATTATGAGTTGTTAGCTTAAGATCTGGGCAGAACCAATTAATATTACCAAGTAGGGGGCTAGGGGTTTAGCTCAGTAGCACAAGCACCTGCCTGGCAAGCATGAGGTTGTGAGTTCAATCCCTGGTGTATTTTTTATATATATATATATATATATATATATATATATATATATATATTACCAAGTAGGGTTTGACACTCAGTTAGGTTTGTAAGATGATTAACCTTGATTTGAAAAGTTTGGTTATGTCTTTGTTGGATAAGGTGATCCAAATATGAAAAAAAGTGCCATGGTTTGTACCTTTTTGGGGGCCAACACCAGACCTACATCATGAAGGCCATTATCTAATTTAGTAAATACTTGATGCAAGATGGATAAGGATTCATGTGCTAGAAGGATGTCATCCATATAATGGATAATATAGGCAGAGGATAAGCCTGATGGACTGACAAAGTGGCTTCAGCCACAAACTTGACATGAGATTGGACTATTTGCCTTTCCTTGTGGCAGACAATACCATTGGAAGTGGCGCATAGGGGCCTGATGATTAATAAAGGATAAACTAAAGGCAAATGTTTTTTATTTTGATGGTGGAGAGGGATAGAAAGAAAGTCTTTTAAATCAGTCACCAAGAGGGAAAAATGTAAAGGGTTAGCTATGGGGCTAGGCAACATGGGTTGAAGTGCTCTGTGTTGGTTACGTTTCTCTAATTGCTGAGACAAAATACCTGACACCCAAAGTTAAGGAAGGAAAGGTTTATTTAGCTCATAGTTTGTGGAAGTTTCAAGTCAGGGTAGCATGGCACATGGCCAACCATTCATGGTGGCAGGAAACAGCAAAAAAGGACGCATGCAAGAGGTGAATCTTTCTGTCCCTTATAGTGTATGCAGGCTACCTATCCTAGGGCATGTTGCACTCACACACATAATCTCAGCACTAGACAATGAATCAGTCACAAACTATAGATTCAGCTGCCTCCATGACTGCATTAGGCCTTGGGGGGACATTTAGACACAAACCATAACATGCTCACATAGGTTCCACAGTACAATTAACTGCCTGTAAATCCTATAGCAACCTCCACCTTCCTGATTCCTTTTTTATTACAAAAATTAGGGCATTTCAAGGACTATTGGAAGATTCTAAGGGTCTGACCTGTTCATTAATCAGTGTATGGGCTGCTATAAGCTTTCTTCTGAGTGAAGACTCATTCATCAACCCAAACAGGATCATTAGACATCTGAATTATTTTGGATGCCATTCATGGGGTCAGAGAAGAGATCAAGAGATCAAGAAAATGTGAGGATGAGTGTAGTGTACTAAAAGTGTCCTTTTTAAGGTCTATTGGAAGGGATTTTTTCCTTCCTAATAATTTTCCAACCCCCTGAGTGAAGAGGAAGTCCCATTGAAACATCTGATGTATCATTGAGGAGGCTGTAACTAACCAAACATGCCCCCACATCCTGAAACATGTCATGATCTCATTGATTGACAGGCATATAGGGGAGGACATAAGGTAAGAAATATTCAGAATGGCCTTCTATATCCTTCCAAGTTAGTAGCTTGGCAGTTCTACTAGGGTAAGAAGCACAGCCCACCCTTTGTAGGTCCATAGTGGCCACATCCAGAGGCCATGCCTTAGGCCAGTGGTGCTGGGCAATAACTGAAACATCCACACCTGTGTCTAAAAGCCCTTTAAATGTTTTTCCTTTAATGCTCAATTCTATCTCAGGATGATCTTGTTTAATCTGCTGAGCCCAACACATATCAGAGGACCAAAACCCTTGGATCTCCTTTCCTTATTGGTAATTTTTCCAACTTTTATTAAGGGAAGAATGACCAATTGAGCAATACAAGAGTTTGACATGACCTGAACTCGTGTTTTGAATAGATTGAATCAAAGCCTTAATTTCCCCTATATAATCTGCATCAATGACACAGGCAACACCTGGAGATCTTTTAAAATGAGACTGCTTCAGCCTAGTAGGAGACCCACTGTTCCAAGATACCAAGATCCATAGACTCCCATAGTAATAACTTGGGGTCCCATTTCAGGAGTTAACATGAATCTGAAGAAGGGGCTAAGGTCCAAGCCTCCACTGTCTTTTGCTTGCCAGAAGTCAGAAATGTGCTTGGCATTGGAGGGTACAGTTGGGGAGGAATTAGGGAAAGTGCTCTCACTATTTGGCAGGGTTGGAGTGAGTCCCACTGGAAGCTTCCTGAAATGGGCTGACTGTATACATTAGTTTTAGATCTGCACTCAATGCCCAGTGATAACCTCATCTACACCTTATACAAACACCAGGTTTTGTTAGAGGAACTGATAACAGCCATGCTGCCCTCACAGGGGCAGCACAGCAGTTTCTGGAAAAATGTCCTCTGTCTCCACAGCTAAAACAAGTGGCTCTGTTCCCTCCCCCTTCTCTAGGCTGTGGGTGAATAACTCACATAATAACTGCTGGTAAGAGAGTCCTCTGCACATGTGAGGGGCCAATACAGGCACAAATTCAAATCATCTCACCCAGTGTGGCCCATTTCTTATGGACCCTTAAAGCCTCTTTACACAATTTATTTACATTTTCAAAGGCCAAATGTGGAACTATTAACTTAGTAGCCTCTTTATTGCTTATAATTCCCCTACTATCCTGCAACAGGTGTGCTGCAAAATCTTGGAAAGCTTCATCAGGACCTTGGCAAATGGAGGACAGATCAAGGGATATCTCAACTTTTGAAGGAAGTTCCCTCCAAGCCCTTGTGGCAGCTGTTTTAATTTGCTCATAGACTTGCAATATAAAGAACCTTCCCTGGACTTCATCTCAGTCCAGAAAGTATATATTTGTAGTCCTGTGGAAAGGTTATAGAATTCTAGCAAGTTAATTCCAATCTATCACTTCTGTAATGGTCTGACACCAAACTGGACCAACGAGACCAATGAGACCAAGGAGGCCAAAACAGAAGTTTGGGAGCCTTTAGTAATAATAACCAGCCAGCTGGGACTGCCTGAGATCCTCCACACAGGGAGGTTCAGAGCAGCCCCAGGACTGTCTGAGTTCCTCCATGCAGGGAGGCCCAGTACAGGGTCGAGCTTTTACAGTGAGCAGAATTTAAAGCAAAAAGCACAACCTGGTTAGAACAGTTTATCTCTCTGTGATAGTCATACACGGGAAAGTCTTATCTTTACCCTTTTACTTTACTGGAATTTGTGTCAACTTGCTAGGTGAGACCAGTTTATAGGGAGGCTGATATGTTACCATATGTTATCTTTTAAAAGAAACAGGGACAGCACATCCTGGCAGACAGTCAGTTAATATCACCACTTTAAGAACATCGCAGGGGTTAAGGGGGGCTGAGTCATGGGTGAACATAGTCTTACGTTTTACAGGCTTTCAGCTGGCCTACCACATTCCCCACTGATTTTAGTCAGGAATCAAATCTTTGATTCATCATAATTGTCATGAGACAATGTATCATAGTGAGCACCCAGTACCAGCATTTTTACAGATTGAATTCTTTGTTGTACATAATTGGAGGTGCAATTAATAGCACACAGACCTATAGTTACTAACACCAATATAAGCAATAGGGGTCTAATTAAAGTAGATAACAAAGTAGTTAACCAAGGGGAGGTACTGAACAGAGACTCAAACCAGTTTTGTTCTAATTTTTTTCTTTCTTCCTGGTCTTGAAGCCATTTTCTTAGTTTGCTTAGATGATCTTTGATTACCCCAGGCTGATAAGTATAGAAGCAACATGATTAGTTAACATATAGGTCAACCAAACATATATCTTGTTTAAGTACTTAGCAGTGGCAAAAAGTATAGTTTTCAACAAAACAGATTTTCATGTTAAAATTTATCTTTCCCATTTGAAGTGGCAAGCTTTGCAAGAAAGCTTTGGCAGGTTTCCCAATACTATATAGCCAATTTAGAAAGTATAATATGATAGGAAATCATGAAGACCCTGGAACCTGAAGATCTCACTGAATATTTAGAGTAGGTCACTTTCGTGCACAGGTCTATGTGGCTACACTCTCAAAACTAAGTCTGTCAAGGACATTCACATTGCCTTAAGTTCAGAACACATTTATTTTTCTCTCTGTAATGCCTTTTAGAGAGGCTTCCTTGCTTTGACTTTCATTATATAGAATCCCTCCTCACCGATCAGCATACTTTTTCACTTACTCTACCTCCAGCAGCACTTTCCCTTTCCCTTCACTGGTCATAGCATCATACCATTCTCAAAAGCAACAAATGGCCAGCATAGAAACTTATGCAACCATTGTCTTGGTCTAATAGAGTTCTAGTAGTTTTTTTCATTTAATCTTTCTGTGCTCTCCCCCAAAAAGGCAGGGGGGAAAGAATCAAATTTTCAATTTGACGATGAACGCAGTGATTTAATTTGGTGGTGCTTCAGGCTGTTCTGGCAGGGTCAGGAGCGAGTTGAGTCAGATGAGGTTGTCGGGGCTGGAAATGGGCTCTAAACAGGTGGTGAGCTTCTTGGAGAACGTGTTGATGCGCCTGTAGGGAATATCAAATAAAGCAAAACAATGAGAACAATATTGGGCCCCAAAGACAAGATAGAAGGAAATCCCCTATATGCTACATTGTATACTGTCATTCTCCCAAGAGATGCTCAGACTGCTGGTCCCAGGCCTGCAAAATCAACCAATCAATAAAAGCATTTAGTTGCTTTATGTACCTTAGTTGCTATTAACTTAGCCGGTCCTCTGAACCAGCAGGTTGCTTACGGCGGGGGCAGGATGGGGGTTGATTTTTAGCCTGTGCGCTGCTAGGCTCACAGAAGGCACTGACTTTTCTCTTCCTGGAACCCGTTGCTCCGTTTACCAGGAAGGCAGGCTAGTTGTCTTCTGCTTGGATCTTCCCTGACCCAGCATGGCAGGTTCTCAGCGGGTGCTGATCTTTCTCTTCCTGGAGTCTGTGTCGCTTGCATCACTTACCTGTTTTAATTCTTTTAGGGTCTTAAAAGGCACAGCATTTTTTTTTAAAAAGGTACAGCATCATGAAGATGCACACTTGTTTAGAGTTATTGGGAGCTCAAAGTTCCGTAACAGGGTAGATATGTTAAAAATCCTCCATAAACTCCCCTGACTGTCTGGCTTCCTTTAATGCCATTTGCAAGAGAGAGAGAAAAAATGACTTCACTCCCTGAGAAAAGAGATTTTCACCCTGAGGTACAACAAAACTTCCCTGGACTGAAAAGGCAGAAATCTCCACTTGTGGCTCCACTTGTGGAACTGTAAAATAGAATTCACCACAAAACACTCCTCCAGGGAAGAAGGCTCCCCTTTGTCCCGCCCCCACTGCTCCTCCCCTATCTAATTGAACAAAATCAGAGAGACTACACTCTATTGGCAGGGGTGACTGTTCTGCCATCTCTCTTCTGCTTAGGACCTGGCTTTAAAGTAATGCCCCAAGCCAAATCCTTTGCAGTCATCTCAGCAAGCATAGGACCATAAAAACACTCCCTGCTGCAAATCCACAAAAAGAAAGTAAGTACAGGAATCAAGAGCATAACAACCATTTCTATATACATCCATATACATCATTTTTATTTTTTTTTATTTTTTATTTTTTTTGCGGCACCGGGGACTGAACTCACAACCTCGCACCTGCCCAGACAGGCGCTTAAGCTGCTGAGCCAAACTCCCGGCCCTTGTTTTTTGAGGCAGGGTCGCACTATGTAGCTCAGGCCGGCCTTGCGCTCATGTTGTGGCCTTAGCCGGCCTCGAACTCACAACGCTCCGCCTACCTCAGCCTCCCGAGTGCTGGGATTAAAGGCGTGCGCCACCACGCCCGGCTCATCATTTTTATATACATATTCTTTGAGAATTATTTGCACCATGTTTAATGCCTGATAAAATCGATACACCTCTCTCCCCTTTGCTTCCCTCGAGCCCATGTTTCCTTGTCTGCCCCTAGTGAACCCATTTTTCTCTTTGCCCCAAGGTTTTCACCTGACAAATTCATTATCAATGCACTTCTCCCCGTTGTACACACTCACGGAGAAGTGTCCCCTCGCCTGTTACTTTTTCTTACCCCGGTCCCTGTTCGGGCACCATATGCCACATCTGAGAGGGTTAAGTTCCCAGGGGGAATGACAAAAGAATGAAGAAAATAAAGATAAACACAGAAATCTGAGGTCAGGTGGAGCCCTTCCTCCAGATGAGAGAAAGAGACTGCTCAACCACCACAATGTGTTTATTTATGCATTTGTCCTATGACACCCCTTTACTTAGCTACCTCACTTCTTACACTCCGTGTTCTCAGGGCTGGAACACCTGTTTGCCTCCAGTGCTCCATGCCCTCAGGATGTTTCTTAGGTGCTCTGTGTCCCAGAGTGTTCCTTGGACACTCCGTGCTTTCAGCTCTGAATGTGTGAATGATCACTAGCTCAGTGATGAATGATCACAACCAGCCTCAGAGATGAATGAATAAAATCACTCAACAGCAAAAGGGCTAGGGATTTCCTTGCCATCCCAGTCCCTAATCATAGGGTGCATTTCTGCAGAGGACTTTTGATCTCCCCATTTCTCCCACCAGATGTGACAGACACTATCTTCACAAGCAGCTTGTCAGCTCTGCCACTGACCTGAGAGAAACTGCAACCCCCTGTTCTAAGAACCTGAGAACCCTCAGTGGATTCCAACCATCAGAATGTTCTCCACTAAATATTAACATAGAAATGAAATATTTAACGTTTAACATGGAAATGGCATAATGTAAGGGGTAAATTAGCAAACACTTGAAATATAAGGGATGAGGAGGTAGTGATACCATGTGTGTTGGTTGAATGATAGATTCCAGATTATTGTGCATGGCAAGCAAAAGTTTCAAGTACACACCCAATGGTAAGAGAAAAAGCAGCTACATTCACTGAAGTTAAGGGGAAGGTGTGCTCAGGGTGTGCAGGTCCATGCCCACAGAAACCAAAAGTAGCACAAACAGAAAAAGTGGTGGCAAAATGGCAGGGGAATAGGAAGATCAAAGATACATCAGGCTTTTGAATTTTAAAAGTTGTGCATCTTGCCCCAGGTGCCTCTCATTGGATCTCTCTGGATAGACTGACAGAAATGATTGACAGGATGCTGAGTCGTCTCACAGGCTTCCAGTATACGTGCCTCTTCTAGAATTCACTGTTTTACTCACATACATGATATACGGTCCCTATGAAAGAAAAGCTTTAATGAAGTTCAAGTGGGGAAAAGGTTACTAAAGGTCAAGTCACGGAATCTATCGCCCATGTGCTCTGGCCTGGAGTTTTAGAGATTTCCTGGGTCTTTGTTATTTTTTTATTTGTGCTTCTCTTAGAGCAACAGAATACTGGCCCTGAGAGTTTCCCAAAGTGAGACAGATGGAAGGGGAGTGGTCTCACAGTCCCATTATGCTACCTGTGCTAGTAGCTCAGTGCTAGAGCATTTGCGTAGCATGTGTGAGGCCCTGGGTTCGACCCTGAGAATAGGAAGGAAGAAAGAGAGGAAACAAAGGAAAAAATGGATAGAGTAAAATTTAGATGGTTCCAATAAACATAATGAAAATAAAAATGCAAAGATTACTGAAGTGTGATAATATGAGATTTCAAATTGTAATTATAGGACAGAACAAAGAAATATGGTC
>RJWM01047098.1:0-12015 GCA_004363535.1 Dasyprocta punctata
AAACTATTCCCCAGCTCATGGAACTCATGTTTATCGAATGGCACTATCAAGTTCCCAATGGTCTAACACAAGGACCCCTTCTTACACAGGAAGTCTTAGTGAAATACAAGTTCTAAATAGGTTCTAGGGCATCTCCACAGAACCTGGTTTGAAAATCATTGCAGCAGCAATGGGACCCCTTGAAGATTCTTGGGCAAGCACGGGGAGGCTGAAGGAAAAGGGGGCCTTTGGGTGAAGGTAACATGTGAATGGTGGTGTGGGAGGCACCAGTGGGACCTACAGAAGGGCTCACATTTTCCCTGGAGGCCTGGGGAATTCACTGGAGTAGAGAGGCTCATGGGCGGGGCTCAGCAGGGGCGTGGCTCAGACCCCCGATGGGAACTGGGCTGGTCACGCCATGAGGTAGTCATATGCGAGACGCCTCTACATGACACAGTGTTTATCAATGCATAGAATCCAGGAATGTTCCTATGTTTTGTCCTTGTGTTCCCTCTGATGTGCAAAGAGTTCGTGTAGGTCTCAGCGTGATGGACATGGTGCCCAAATATGGCTACATGTGGTACCCATATGTGCCAATGTGGTGTGCACAAGTGTGACCATGTGTGACACCATGTGTGCCACGTGCACATGTATGCCCATGAGTGGTGTCCATCATGACATGCTTAGGTCAGTGTCTGTGTCTGTGTGCACTGCATCGGTGACAGCCAGGGCACCGTCTCCCCACTCACTTGGCAGCCAGCAGCATGCTCTTGCGGCTGTGCAGCTCCCCGGGGTCAGCATGCTGTCGGCACAGGTACTCGGCAGCTGCCTTGGCCGGGAACTCAGTCTCGCAGACGTAGCCAAAGTCTCTGGCCAGGTGCACAGCCTCTCCTGGGGGAAGAGGTGCGGACTTGTTACTGCCAGAGGTACCTCTAAACCCCGACCCGGCCTTGAACCTCCGACTCCCTGGTCAGAGACATCCTGCCCCGTCATGTTTCCAGAGATGCCCTCTTGTTTCCTTCCCCAGCCCTGCTCCAGCCTCAGTGTCCTACCAAGGTGGGGCTCTGAGCTTAGAGATGGGTGCTGGGCTCATCACGCATCCCAAGCCAGAACCCAGAGACACTGACCTTGAGGGAAGGGCTGTCACCTCCCTCATCTCTTTCCCACATCCAAACGCTGGCTACTCTGATACCGCCCCCCACACGCACACACCAGAAGTAGCCTACTGCATTGCACAAGGATGCACAGAAACACACGCAAAGACTAGAGAGTCGTCCCTCAATATTAACCCCAGGATCCCCTCAAATACCAAATCTGTGGATGCTTAAGTCCCTTATGCGAAATGACATAGTATTTGCATATAACCTATGCACATCCTCCTGTATATGTTAAATCATCTCTAGATTACTTATAATACCTAACAGGCTGCAAATGCTATGTAAATACAGTAGTTATATTGTATTGTTTAGGTCGTAATGACAAGAAAAAAGTGTGTACATGTTCAGTAAAGATGCGATTTTTAAAAGCATTTTTGAGCTATGGTTGATTAACTCCTCAAATGGGAACCCACAGCAGGGCCAACTGTATTCACACATCACACACATACATTTCTATCCACAGAGTGCATACACAGACTCAGCAGTGCTCAAAGTACACTCACCCTCCACCAGCGAAGTCAGCAGTGTCACATTGGCGGCCTTCCGACGGCCTGCTGGGAGGTTGAGCCCAATCTTCTCCAGCCGTTCCCGTAGGCACCGACCCCCATTCTTGGACTTGGCCCTTGACATGCACAGAGAGAAACAGACACCCAGCTATGAAGAACAGAGAGAAGCCTGCAGGCTAAGTGACCCCTAAAGGGCCTGTTGCCCAATTTCTGTTGACTTGGAGATTCTCCGGGGTCTTTTAAAGCAAGATCACAACCTCTTTCTAACTTCTCTGTTTCTGCAATTAAGACCTGGATGGGGCCCCAGCACCCAGCTCCAGAAGTCCTTATTTCTCCCTAGTCCTCTGGATGGCAGGGACAGCCCAGGGCAGGGTGGGTTGGGGCAGTATTTTAGGATCCTTTTCCCCCACCTTAGCACAGTTGCTGGGGATGCATAGACCCATATGCAGAGATACAGAGTGACACACAGACAGAGGGACACAGGTACACACACAGTCATCTGGGGACTCACAGATTCACACAAACACACATGAATGGATACTGAAGGTCAAGAATATGGAGACACACACCCATCCATAGACAGGCACCAGAGACCCACAGACTTGGATGCCCAGGGACGTCACCACACCAAGTCAGGACCCCAGACACAAGTTCTTCTGGGATGCTCAGATGCCAGGAATAAGGAAGGACTCCACAACTGCACAAATGCAACCCCATATGGAGATATAGGCATGTAAACATACATACAACTAGCTGCAGATGCACATGCAATTACACACACACACACACACACACATACACACACACCCCACTCTCCTGGCTACACATTCCCACTAAGAATAACAAAAGAGGCTGGGTGTAATGGTGCACACCTATAATCCTAGCATTTGGAAGGCTGAGGCAGGAGGATTGCTGAGAGTCCAAATTCAGCCTGGGCTACATAGTGAGTTCAAGATCAGCCTGTAATACATAGTGAGACCCTACCTCAAAACAAAACAAAACAAAACAAAAAACTATGAAGAATATAAGTGTTAACTCACACTCATGGAAACACATACTCTTGGATATCCCCTAACACACACACACACACACACACACACACACACACACACCATTCTCAGATTCATCCAAACTTATAGCTGTGAAGCAGAAATACCCTTCCTAGGCACAAGGACATGCAGAGAGAAGAACAGACACATGGCTATGAAAACAAACTATGGACTACCATGCTTCCCATCCCCAAATACACAAATCAGTGAGGCCCATGCTCACACAGGGAATGGGCCTAGGGTCTTCGTGTCCTTTCCTCGGGGTGGGGTGAAGATGGCACTCTTTTCCCCAGACTCAGCCTTTTCCATCCTACCCAATGCGGGTGAGTCTTCCATTCTTTTTCAGTGCCCCAGCTTCTCTCCCCCGGCCCAATCTGAGAACCTGGACCTGCCCCAGAATATGTACAATCTGGAATCCCTGGGCCCTTCTCTCCTAGGGAAACTGAGGCAGATGCTGTGGCCTGGGATGATGTCCTGAGCAGGTCTGAAGAGACCAGGGATTCTGGCTGGGGTTGTGGGCTGGCCTTCCTACCTGCGGAGGACACCGCCCAGGAGGGAGGCATTGAGGCACTCAGGAGGTGAGAGTCGCCGCTGCACCTCCCCCACCGTCACCTTGTACTTGGATGTTGAGCTGAGTAATGAGAGCCGGCCAGGCACGGAGCAGAAGACTTCACTGGGGTTGGTGATGCCGCCAACCAAGCCGTCTTTGGCCAACGAGAGGGCTGAAAGGCTGCTGGCTTTGGAGGGCATGGGGACTGTAGAGTAGAAGCAAGGGAAGAGAAAGGGGACACTGAGCCAGCGGCCACAGGACAGACACCAGCCAGCCGTGGAGCAGGTGTGCTGATAACTCACCAACTGTGCACACGGAAAGGTCCAGCATCTTTCAGAGGGATGTTCTAGCATCCCTGCTTTACCAGAGGGGAAACTGAGGCACACTGTGGTGAAAGTGATCCATCAAGACCACTCAGTAGGAGTAGACACTGAACCCAGAGCTGTCTGGCTCTCAAGCCCATGAGCCCTCAGTGAGCCTCGTAGAACTCAGTTTTAGCAGAGCATGGTCATTCTGGCAGGTGCTGTCAGAGAGGGAGCTGAACATGAGGAAGTGGCGTCTTAGTGGAAGGCAGGATTCCAGGGTCACCACGGGGAGTCCCAATTCCCTCTTCCCATCAATGATCACCACTGTCTCACCCCCTGAGATCAGTGAGGGGCTGGAAGGTTTTGGATACTCACATCCAGGGACCCAGGAGGTTATGACTCCAGGAGACCTCTAGCCCTGCCACCCTTCCTGCCAGGCCACTCTGGAGTGCTCCAGGCAACAAGGAGGTAAGCTCTACAGGGCCCTCCCCCGAACACTTCCTAATTATCTAGGAAGGGACCCCGAGAAGTTCATCTTCTAAAATTCACCTAGATCATCTTGGCTCTAAAAGAAAGTTCTACTCTCTCTCTAACCTCCACCTTCTGGGTTAACTGCAGAGGAAAGGAGAATATTCAGGACCTGACCTCTTCTAAGAACTCCCAGGCCTTCTCTTTCAGGGAAGTGAGAGCCTCAGTAGACAAGGTCTTATGTGCATGTTTGGAGTGGGGGTCAAATGAGGAGTGTGGGGCTAACAACTACTGTGTCCTCACTATGCTGTGTGTCACATGGATGCCTGCACCTGAACTCTTGGACCAACCCACAAGGCAGCCACTCCTACTATTCTCATTTACAGGTGGGGAGACTGAAGCTCAGAAAGGTGGAGTAGTAACTGGGCGTGGTGGTGCACGCCTTTAATCCCAGCACTCGGGAGGCTGAGGTAGGAGGAGCGTTGTGAGTTCTAGCCCGGCTTGGGCTACAATGTGAGCACAAGGCCAGCCTGAGCTACATAGTGCGACCCTGCCTCAAAACACCTAGGGCCAGGAGTTTGGCCCAGTGGCTTAAGCGCCTGTCTGACTGGTACAAGGTTGCGAGTTTGATCTCTGGTGCTGGAAAGAAAGAGAGAAAGAGAGAGAGAGAGAAAGAGAGAGAGAAAGAAAGAAAGAAAGAAAGAAAGAAAGAAAGAAAGAAAGGTGGAGTAGTGTGTCTGATATCACTCAGCCTGTAGACTGAGAACCAGTATCATTTGAAAAACATTTGCTGAGCACTTTGTGCCCTGGCCTTGGGAAGAAGAGGTAAAAAGCTCACCTTGTCCCTTGCCTGGCAGAGCTGCCACCTTTTCTCTGTTCTGATGAGCATCCCTGCTCTCCACCCAGCTTCAGGGACACCCTCTGCCCCTCTCTCAGCTGCCACATCACACCCACTGCTCTGAGTTGTGGCTTTAATATCTTAACCTGCCTCACCTGCAGCCCTTCTCTGTGTGTGCACAGATGCTTTCCCACTCCCTGCCTGCATTTGTGCTCAGCCTCTGCTCTGGTTCCCCCGTCCTGCTCCAGAGGGATCTTTCTGAAACACGCATCACTCACAGTTACTCTGCAGTTTAAAACCCATCAGTGCCGGCTTGGTTCCCTGAAAAGCAGATCCCAGCTCCGCAGCTGGGCAGAATGAAGCCGTCTATCTGTAAGTGCTGGAGTAGAGCTGCTATCCAGATTCTCATGTCAAACTGAAACAACTTGGGCTGGAGGTGTACGTAGCTCAATGGTAGAGCACCTGCCTACTGCTATGCATGAGGTTCAATCCCCAGCACTGAAAAAGTAAATAAATGAAAAGAAGAAACTGAAAGTTCAAAGAGATCAAAATATCACAGCAAATACAGACCAGAAATGGATCTTGAACTTTGGCCATTGACTTCAAGTTCACATCCTTAACCATCAGTTATAATGTCTCCTGCCTTCTGGCTTTACGTGGTCCCATTTGTCCTTTAGGCTCTAGACCCAACCTGACCAAATATAATATGAACCACAAGTTCAGCATGGTGGCACACACCTGTAATTCCAACACTCAGGAGGCTGAGGCAGGAGGATCAGGAGTTCTAGGCCAACCTGGACAACTTAGTGAGACACTGTCTCAAAAAAAAAAAATTCACATATGTAAACTTCCTAATAGTTATATTTAAAGAAAAAGAAACATGAGGTTAACTGTAATTAATGTATATTAAATAATACATAATATTTAACATTAATATTAATCAATGTTATAAGCCGGGCATGGTGGCGCATGCCTTTAATCCCAGCACTCAGGAGGCTGAGGTAGGCGGACCGTTGTGAGTTCGAGGCCGGCTTGGCTACAACGTGAGCGCAAGGCTGGCCTGAGCTACATAGTGTGACCCTGCCTCAAAAAAAAACTAGGGCTGGGAGTTTGGCTCAGCAGCCTAAGTGCCTGTCTGGCAGGCACGAGGCTGTGAGTTCAATCCCTGGTGCCACCAAAAAAAAAAAAAAAAAAAGTTATAAGCAATATTATAATCTATATTAGGTTAAAAATATAATCAATGTAATCAGTATTTTAAAAATTTATGGGATATATTGAATTCTTTGTTTTACTGGGTTTTCAAAATCCAATGTGCATTTTGCACTCACAGCCCATGTCTATGCAGTCAAGACACATTTTGTGTGTTCAGCAGCTACATGTGGCTAGTGACCACCACAGTGACCCTAGACTTCAAAGGCGGGGAGCATGACAGGTCTCATATGTGAGATGTGGATGTGGGGGAGACTGTAGCCTGAGTGTGCTGCCCTGGGTACAGACCCAATACTCTTTTAAACAAGGCCCTCTTTCCCCAGCCGCTAATGAGCCTGCACAGAGCTTCTGCATGGAGCTCCCTGGGCCCCTCCGTCCTCCTTCCCGTCTGTGCAACTCTGGACTGTCCTTGTCTGCCACACAGTTAGCTTCCCCACCAACTAGGAGTACTTCGAGGCCAGAGTCTCGGCCCAGATGGCCAGCAGTGAACGTAGAGTGAATGAGTGAAGCAATTTGTAGGCCCAAAGTGGGAAACAGAACTGTGGTCCCAGAGGGCAGGGAGTGGTGAGGGAGCCTCATCTTTTGTTAGCTGCCCTTCCTCAGGCACCAGGGCAAGGTTAGAACTACGCTAAGGTCAGTGAGGGACTTGGATGCAATATCTAAGACGGCACCAACAACGCGGATCAAGATATCTGGTGTTCTAGCTTCGCACAGTGGTGCGTGCCTGTGATCTCAGTGCTTAAGAAGCTGGGGCAAGAGGACCACACATTCAAGGCCAGCCTGGGCTACACAGCAAGTTCAAGGCCAGCCTAGACTCTATAGTGAAACCCCAACTCCAGCACATTCTGCCAATTGTTTTCTCCTGCTGATGGCAGATTTATGCAAATAGGTTCAGCCACGTGCAAATGCGCAGTCATAGGGACACAGGGATAAGGTGAGCTTTGTTTACCTTTTCTTCCCAAACATATGACATGGGAACATGTGTTCCTGTGTACAAGTAATAGACTTTGCTGCTTCCCCAACCTGTCACTCTTTCCTCAGAGCTCAAGAATGGCAAGAGAAATGCAGTCCAACATTAGGGAGCTGGGTGAGCCAGGAAAGGGGCTGTCATAGAAGTGGGATTTAAACTAGCAGACTGAGCCGGGTGTGGTGGCACTGCCTTTAATCCCAGCACTCGGGAGGCTAAGGTAGGAGGAGTGTTGTGAGTTCTAGGCCGGCTTGGGCTACAACATGAGCACAAGGCCGGCCTGAGCTACATAGTGCGACCCTGCCTCAAAAAAAAACTGGGGCCAGGAGTTTGGCTCAGTGGCTTAAGCACCTGTCTGGCAGACTTGAGGTTGTAAGTTCAATCCCTGGTGCCACAAAAAAATTAAATAAATAAAATAAAATAAAAAAGAAACTAGCAGACTGCAAAGCAGACACTGGTATTTGTTTTCCATACTCACAAGACAGCCCCCCACCACCACAGTGGCTTCTGAAGCTGGTGTAGCCATGGTGTCCCCTTGGCCACAGACTCAGAAGCCATTTGTGTACTTGTGAGACTCAGAGCTGATACAAGAGCTCCCCTTATTCAACCTGCCAGACAAGGCACACATACCCAAGTCTACCCAGCAATGGTAGCCATCATCTGAATCTGAGGCTGCGCAATAACTTTCCCAGAAAACAGGGTAAAACTGCAGTTCCTTGTAGGAGACAAAGTTTCATGGCAGGTTCATCAAAGAGTTAGTTCTTTTTTTTTTTTTTTTTTGCGGCACTGGGGATTGAACTCGCAACCTCGCGCCTGCCAGGGCAGGCGCTTAAGGCACTGAGCCAAACTCCAGGCCCTGGTGTTTTTTTTTTTTTGAGGCAGGGTCGCACTCTGTAGCTCAGGCCGGCCTTGCGCTCATGTTGTAGCCCAAGCCAGCCTCGAACTCACAACGCTCCACCTACCTCAGCCTCCCAAGTGCTGGGATTAAAGGCGTGCGCCACCATGCCCGGCAAAGAGTTAGTTCTTAACTATAACACCAAAAGCATGATATAAATAGAAGAAAATAATTATAAACTGGATTTCATCAAAATTCAAAACTTTTTTACCTCAAGAACAATACTAAGAAAATAAAAGTGGCCAGGCATAGTGGCTGATGCCTGTAATACCAGCTATTCAGAGGCTGAGGCAGGAGAATCCCAATTTTGAGTACCACTTGAGCAACTTAGTGAGAACTTGTCTTAAAAAACCAAGGCTAGCCGGGCGGGGTGGTGCACACCTTTAATCCCAGCACTCGAGAGGCTGAGGTAGGAGAAGCGTTGTGAGTTCGAGGCCAGCTTGGGTTACAATGTGAGCCCAAGGCCGGTCTGAACTACATAGTGCAACCCTATCTCAAAAAACTAGGGCCAGGAGTTTGGCTCAGTGGCTTAAGTACCTGTATGGCAGGCGTGAGGTTGTGAGTTCGATCCCCAGTGCCAAAAAAAAAAAAAAAAAAAAAAAAAAAAAAAAAAAAAAAAAAAAAAAAAAAAAAAAAAAAAAACAAGGCTGAGGGCCAAGGATTTAGCTCAGGGGCATAAGTGCCTGCTTGGCAAGGCCAAAGTTGTGAGTTCGCTCTCTGGTATAAAAAAAAATAAAAATAAAAAATAAATAAAAACCAAGGCTGAGGACATGGTTCAATTCCCAGTATTGCAAAATAAATCGATGATAGATAAGATTCATAAATAGATAAAAATTTTAAAAAGATGAACCACAGCCTGGAAGAAAATATTTGCAAATTATATATCTGATAAAGGATATGTATTTAGAGCATACTTTAAAAAACCCATAAAGCTGCACTTAATGAAATGGTCCAAAGGCATTAAAAGATTCATTTCCAAAGGTACATTTTGCTACATAGGAAATTTTTAAAGCCATTTTTGTTAAAAATCATTTCTAGCATTTGTATCATACTTATTAGCAATCTTGTCTGGAAATGTTTTTGTGATTTATACAATTAAGCTAGATGATAAAGCTAAAACCACATTGCTATTAAATACACACTTATATATCACAGCTAAGTAGAAGCAAGACCTTTTTATTTTATTCAAATAAGAGCCTTTCTTGAGTGTTTTTAGAAACCCTTGGTTTTCCCATTATTCTTACAAACTTGTTTCAAGTAAAAGACTGAAAAGCAAAAACAAAAACAAAAAAATCCTACAAAAACAAAAAAACTCTCACAACTCAATAAGATAACCTAATTAAAAAGTGGTCAGTGCACTCGGGCATGGTGGCACATGCTTTAATTCCAGCACTCAGGAGGCTGAGGTAGGATGAACGTTGTGAGTTCGAGGCCAGCTTGGGCTACAACACGAGTGCAAGACCTGTCTGAGCTATACAGTGCGACCCTGCCTCAAAAAAACTAGGGCTGGGAGTTTGGTTCAGTGCCTTAAGCGCCTGTCTGGCAGGCGCAAAGTTGTGAGTTCAATCCCCGGTGCCACAAAAAAAAAAAAAAAAAAAAGGTGTGCCCTGCATGGTGACACACACCTGTGATCCCAGCACTTGGGAGGCTGAAGCAGGAGGGCTGCCACAAGTTCAAGACCAGCCTGGGGTATATAGTGAGTTCAAGGCCAGTACAAACTATAAAGCAAGACTTTGTCTCAAAAAAAGAAAAATAAAATAAAAAGTTAAAAAAAAAACCTAAAAAAAAAAAGAAGAAAAAAATGGTCAAAACATGTAAAGATACTTGACTAAAAATGATAGATGAATGACTCCTAAATACACAAAAACTGCCCAACATCATTAGCCATTAGCAAAATGCAAATTAAGACTATACTGAGATACCACTAGGTGGTCATAGTAAAAAAGAAAATACCAAGTGTAGGTGAGGGCATGTAGAAACGAGCCTTCACAACTTGCTGGTAGCAATGTAAATAAAATAGTACAGGCACTTTAGAAAACAGCTTGGCACTTTCTTAAAAATTAAACATAAATTTATCACATAGTCCACCAACTCTACTTCTAGCAAACAATGAAAACACATGTTTACCCAAAGACATAAATGGCCATGGCAACATTATTCATAAAGAAAAAAGTAGAAACAACCCTAATGCTGACACCAGCTAATGGATAAACAAAATGTGTGTTGTGTCCATACTGTAGAATACTGCTCAACAATAAAAAGAAAAAATTACTGGTACATGTAACAGGGATGAGCCTCAAAAATGTTATTCTAAGTAAAGGAAGTTAGAAGCAGCAGGTGTGGTGACACACACTTGTTGGTGAGGCTGAGGAAGGAGGATAGGAAGTCTGAAACCCAGCCTGGGGAACTTTATAATTTAGGAACACTGTATTTCAAAATTAAAAAATTGAAAAGGGCTGGAGAAGCTGCTCAGGGTAAGGTGCTGGGTTCAATCTTCAGTGCTATAAAAAAGCAAACAAAACAAAAACAAAAACAAAAACAACAAAATAGCTAGAAGCAAAAGCCTGCATATCTATCTATTCTATTCATACAACATGTCCAGAATATGCAAATTTATAGACAGAAAGCAGATGAGCAGTTGCCTAAGGGTTGGGGTGAGAATAAGAATTAACTATAAACAGGAATGAAGGAATTTCAAGGGGTGACGGAAATATGGATTGTGGTAATGGCTATACAACTCTACACATTTACTGAAAATCATCAGGTTGTATTCTTACAATGGGTGAATTTTATGCATCTAAAATTAACCGCAATAAATTACTTTTTAAAAAAAAGGAAGTTCCAGGGCCATGCATCCTTTCAGGGAGTCACATTCAGTGGCTGTGAGTAGGGATTCAGAAACAGTATTTTCAATCAGCACCTTCAGGGACTCTTCCTGTTTATTATGCTTCCTTGGACCACACTGAGGGTCTCTGTGGTCCAGAGCCTGGTGGGAAGGAATACAGCCCGAGGAAGGCAAGCAGGAGGGGCAGTGACCCCCCAACACACTTGAGTCTTCTCCATCTGCTTTTGGGGACCTGCTGGTTAAGTTCCCTTCTCATCAACTGTCTTCACTCCCGGGCTCCACACTCCTCTGTGGCTCCTACTGTCCTTGAGTAAAGTCCAAACTATCTGCTGGGGCGCTGTTCTTTTAGTTGCTGTCTGGGGCAGCAGCAGCCTGGAGGCAAGTGCGGAAGGGCTAGGAGGAGCCTGTCATTATGTAAATTTCGGATGCTAAAGTAACAGATCGTTTACATTATTTTTAATTTTAATGTTATTATTTATCTTGATTACTGAGTTCAGTTTTTTTGGGGGGGGGGTTCCCTCTTAAATGTTGCCCCGGAGAAACAAGTACTAATTCACTCTCCTCCCTTCCCCTCGGTCCCAGACTTTGAAAACTTCCCACCTCCACTCGGAACTTTAGGCAGAGCTGAAGAGCTCACAGTAGATGAGGTTTACAGCAGCCTCTTTCCCAGAAGGCCCCTGAGACCGGACCACCGGACCTGCCCAGGAGGATTCGCCAACCCCAGGCAGACAACCACGCACTGTCTTCGGGAAGAAGGAGGCACATATCTCAATTCTCACCACTCTCCGCCAGCTGTGACCATGGGGTACCCTGAAACGCACACCAGATTTGAATACTTTCATCCTATTTTTCCACAGGAAAGGAAGGCATCTGCCTATGCTGGGCCTAGTGTGGTGAAAGAAGTTCGACCTTTTCGCATCCCTTTTCCCCCATGTACTCAGAAACCCTCGCTTATTCATTTAACACCCACTGAACCGGGTTCAAAAGTCTCGCCTCTAGGCAGCCTCCCGACCGGCGAGTCCCATCAGGCCTTGTGCGGTCGCGCTCACCTACCGCACCCTGCCCTTCTCGGCTGGAAAATAATTCCTGCGCAGCTCCGTCTACCTCATCAGTCCCGCCTGCTTTCTGGGGCTCTGGGTCAGGTTGCAAAACTGGTGTGCGCCTAAATGGAGGGCTCCCCACTTCCGCCTGGGTGGGCTTCTTCAACCCGCCCCCTCGGTGGCTGCCAGAGGCTGACTTGGGTGTGC
>RJWM01047099.1:0-12041 GCA_004363535.1 Dasyprocta punctata
ACTTCACTCTAAATTTCATACTCAAAGTAAATTTGGATCAAGTTTTTTTCTATGATTGCAATCTGACATCCCTAGCAATCTGAATCTTGGGCCAACTTAGAGCAAAAATCAAAATCAGAAAATTAAAGTATGACAAAAGATCTTAAAAACAGAAGACCAAATAGAATTCACTGGAAGACTTAGAGGCTCCTGATTCATCTCTATAGACCCAGTTTAACCTGCAGCTCATGTTCATTGTTGTCCATAAGACCCCCAGCCTACTCTACTTGGTCATAGAAGTTCTCTGTTCTCTTCACTGTGACAGTTTTCATTTCTCTTTGTTAGAAAGTTCATCTCTTATTTCTCCCTTTACAGTGTAAATGGAAGTGTACCAGCAGAGCATGTCTATCCATGTTACTTTGACATAGCAGGCTGCGTTACCCATCCTCGTTTACACATCCTCGTTTGCAGAAGTTACTGTTCATTGCATTCTGAGGACAAAAGAGCCTTGGTGATGATCAGTAAAAGTCCTAACGCTGTGGCAGGCAACTTCCACTGAACTTGCAGTGCCGCCTCCCATAAGCTACAGGGTAGTTCAAGCGAAACACCTGGCTGCTGTTCCAGAGAGACGCGATGGGCATGTCTTTTTCTTTAGCTTTGCATTTGTTACTCATGGAATGTGTGTGTAGCAAGATCAAGACATCACTGTCCGGTATTCCTATCAGAGGGAAAGATGCTGGATTTTGCACTTAAATCCTCGGTTTATATTATTGTACACCCCTTCATCATTATCTCAGGTTTGCAGATTGTGAGGAAAGCAGTGTTCTCTGTGTCGCCATCATTTGAATGTAACCCAGGGCCATTAGTAATTCATCCATCCATCCATCTGTCAAGCCTATGAAGGAAGGAGTCTAACTTAGTATACCAGGTCTGCTGATGAGTGCTTTGAAACAGATGTTTTAATTGCCAGGTCTGTTTGGAGGTGTAACATATGTCATGCCAGCACTAGTGCGTAGTGAAAATAGGGTTTGTTTTTGCAGCCATTTCTACCGTGTCTCACTGCAGTGTTTGGAATAGGATAGATTTTAGTTCTTAAAGGGGATTTAGCACTTTGACAATAGCTCATTTACAAAAGGAGAGTTTTGTTATAGTTTTTTTTTTTAAACAAAATACAGTAGTGTTAGTTTATTTTAGGGCCACTCCCTCTTTAGAGATTCACTTTTAGGTGTCAAGCTCTTTGGCACACTCTCTCTCCCTCTCCAGAGTGTGAGGGAGGTTTGCAATATGCTCCTGTGAGACATCGCAGAAGTGACAAATGAGATTTTCCATCTTCTCATTCACATAGTAACCGCTTGAAAAGCCAGGAAGTGGAGTGAGGGGGTGGAGTTGGAGGTGACAGATTGATGAAGATAAGGAGAAATGAGTTTGGAGAGGGAAGGAGGAGCACACTGACGAAGAGTTGTAAAAACCAGAAAAGCAATTCTAAACTGGGTTTAGAAATGGCAGAATGACAAGGTGAGGTTTTCTATAGGGAGAAAGTTGGTAGGCTGCCGCATCTGAGGCAGCCTGGAATGTTTGAAAAGTGAAAATTCAGAGAAGCTTGAGCAGTGTAATAATCATTCAAGAGGCAAGAGCCGATAAGGCTTCCTGCAGAAACAAGCCCAGGCTCGCTTTTCTTTAGGCATTGAACAGGTTTGATATTGTGATTTGGGAAAAACAGCTTGTTTACAGAGCTTCTTTACGTGTGACTCAGACTTAAGGTCAGAGAGACTGACCACAGGGGATCTTTGCATAAATCTTAGATTCCAAGGCCTCTCACTCTTTCTCCTCACTTGCTTCCTCGTCGCTCTGTGGCTTGTGTTAGCTGTCTTACTGTCTGCTGACTCCTGAAAATCACTTTGAAAGGGATGGTCCCTTTCAAAGTCTCATGGCCAACACTGCACCCTTCCCTCACTCTACGGTAGGCGCTAGCAGAAAAGCCATTGCAAATCTACATCAGGACCTGACAGAGATCACTGGTGTCCAGGTTCCCTGGCTGTCTTGGCCACTACCCCTGCAATTTAAACGATGAGAGGTTTATTTTGGCTCACAGGTGGTAGAGGCATCCGTCACGGTTGGTTGGCTCCAAGGCATGGCTGTGTGGCAGAGGAGGCCAAGAGCATGGGGGAGAGCGGGGCAGGGAGTCGAACCTCAAGTCCCCAGCGACCTACCTCCACCTCCCACTGTCACACTCAGCTGTGAATTCATCAGTGGACTAATCCCTGATGGATGTCACACCCTCATGACCAAAGCCCCACCGACAAGTGCATGAGGCTTTCGGGAGGGCACCTAGAGATAAACCATACCTCTGGCTTTCTGTATACAACACGTGACTGTCAACCCCACTGCTCCCCCACCCCCAGCCCTGTTGTCCTCTACAAAGTTCAATTGCTTTTGACTCTTACAGAGTCCAGGGCATTAGAATGAGGCAGTCCTCCTCTTCGCACCTAGCTCCAAGGTTCCTAGTGAGGCCCACATGAAAGAATGTATGCAAAGTTCTCAGAGGAGCAGACAAATAAGGTTCATTTACTATGCATATAAACAGAACATATACAAAGTGCTTTGTAAAGCAATAGAAATGCAACCCTTGTATGATTATAATATTATTATCAGAAGCTTCATGCTATATCTCATTTCATGATTTTTATCTTTCTCTTTCTCACATGTATGTCTGTAACTGCATAAGCACCTAAGTATATACATGGACCTGTTTTTCTATACTATCCTAAGATTTTTACAGCGTTAAGATTTCAGTTGGCACCACTGTACATTTCCGAATGATTCCCAAGTCTTCAGTGTACACCAAACTTAAAAGCAACACGTATTGAACAGAACAGGAAACAAAGAAAGCGCTTTTATAATGAGCATCTTTTTTCATCAGCTTCAGCACTCTGAGGACAAATTGAATTCAGTAATCCCCATAAGGCCTAAAGATAAACTTATTTTTAAAGACAAAGATGAACTCAGTGTCAGGGTTGTGCAAGAATATTATTGCTATTCCTTTTATTATCATATATAGTACCTTTCTATTGAAAAACCAAAGGCATTTTATACAATCTGACAGTGATCCTCACAACGTCCCTCTGGGCTGAGAAGGCTTCATTACAAACAATAAATAACAACTGCCCTTTATTCTGAAGTGTCTCCCACAGAAGCTATTAACAATGGGCTGGACAGTCATGATTCATAGGTTTTAAAGGGAGAGCATTTTACAGGAGTTGGAGGAGATGGTGCATTCCTATAGGTTTCTAGCTATTAGAGTTGCTATTTGTATCAGAAGAAATCCAGTTCACTTTAAAAGTGTCTTTCAAAATTACTAATGCTTACTTTTAAATGAAAAGAAACATAGACAGTGGTCGCTTAGCATAAATATGAAACTGCCACCCAACTGGTTGACTCTCTGAAGATCCACCAACTGGACAAGCCATCTACTGGTGCAGTCTTGCTGGTGACACAAGGTGTGTTGCTTGGCTGACCTGCAGATCTTCTGGGGAGCATGGAGTTGTCCTCATGCCCTTTTGAAGAAAAAGCTTTGGGCAATCACATTCAGTAGCAGGTAGCTCTGTCTCTCTGGGCATAACAAGTTGTGTGAGAAAGGATTCTTAACCCAAGGCCAGTTAATGTGTGAGCTAGTCAGTGACTCATGCGTGAAAGATGATCTCAGGTAAGCAAGTGGTGTCTTTTTGGCATTTTATGTGAGATGTTCCAGGAGAACAAAGGAGTTAGCTGTGGGGCGAGAAAGCAAAAGAGTGAGGGAGAGGTAGGTTGGACTAGATCATGGGGGAGATACAATTTGACATGAGCGGCAGTGATAAAGGAGCAGATCCTTACCATGGACAAAGTAATCATCAATTAAAGGACAAAGAGGCCGGGTTGTTGGAAGAGAAGACAGAGAGGTTGTGTGGAGAAGAGCTGGTGCCTTGTGAATTGTGCAGCAAAGACAACCACTGCTGAGATCTCCGGAGAAGTCCCAAAGTAAGCGCCACCTTCAGTTTATTCTCTCTAAGGCATGAGCCATGGTCCTACTCTGGCTCCTGCTTCTGTAAACTGCATCTGTGACATTTCTCTTATTTGACTTTATGTTCCCAACACCCTGACTTGATAAGAGTTAGTTTCAGTCTTTGCACCTGGAAACCAAAAAAACCTCTGGCTCTTCAGCCTTACAGGGAATATCAGACACAGTCATCCGTCAGTGTTGACTTCCCCGGTGTATGAATCCATGCATAGTCATTAACTGAAAAAATAAAACAAAGCAAAACAACGACAGAATTATTCCTAGGACATCCTCCAGTCACCTTTGAAACCAGTATTTTTTTTTCTGCTCTGCAGATGATTGATTCTCCAGCTAGCTTCTAAAGCAAACCTGTTTATGAGTGAAGAAAACTCTCAGCAGCCACCCTTATTAGTCAAAATTGTGTCACATGCTTTTGCCTCACTGTTCCCTATTAAAGGGAATGAAATTACTGTGATTGGATTCAATTAGTAGTAATCCATTGCCTGGGGATTTGGTGGGACCCAGTCTCCCCCGAAGCATGTAATCCCCCGAAATCTGGCAGCCGGCAACTGACTACAGGACAGGGACAGGGACAAGTCTTGGATAGGCAACCAGCAATGTTCTGCTTGAGTATCCGTTCTACTTCCTGTTTTGATTGAATGTGCTAATCTGGCATATCCTCCGAGCTATAAAACTGCTCAGGCAAGGAAAACAGGGTTGTGCGTAGCATCCCTTAAGACTACCCAGTTTTCTTTGACCTAATTCCATGCATATTGAACGGTTTTCATTTGATTAATTAGGCTACCCCCCTACCTGGATATCTGATAGGAAGGGTCTTAGATAGACAACTGACATAATTACACATTAGAGAGTGTATCATGTTATAAATTAAAAACTTCATGCTCTGATCTCATGTAACAGCCTTGAGAGTGCAATTAGAGTAGATAATTTATTCGCTATTCATTCAGCATTTTCTTGTGCTGGGCACTGTGGTGGGCGCTCCGTGTACAGAGTGAGTAGGCTCTGATGCCTGCTCCTTGGGCCGTCTGTGTTGGGATCTCACAGTTCCAATGGCAGTGAGTACAGTGACCCTGTAAGCCTGTGTCTCAGGCACTGGGTTGAGTGTTTCCTGGTCTCACAGCTGTGCTCCTCAGCACCTTTGTGACCTCGTGTCTCAAGACTCCTGTCCTCACTCACTCTACCCCAGTCATGCTGGTACATGAACTCTTAAAGTAAGACTGCAGAGTTTTTGCAAGACTGCTGAAGACTTTCATGGAACCTGAAGGGGCTGTATATGATTATCTGGAGAAAGACATATATTTGTTCATTTGGTCAGTGTTTTTGCTTGTTTGACCTCAAAATTAACTCCTTGTAGGCCATTTCATACTTGTGAAAGGATCATTGAGCTTTTATTCCTGTTGTGCATACACACTGACTTCCACTTTAATTCTTTCGGTCTTTCTGTTGAATTCATGGATGGTCACTTTCTACACACAGGTCCCCTCAAGTAGAACCGTTTACTCTGTGCACAGTCATATGTAGATTTGTGGCATCTTTCTGAGTAAAGCAATGGATAGAATCTCAAGCTCCTGTCATTTTGCTATCAACAAACACCAGTTTACTCATTTCTCTCTCTTCCTTTGGAAACTTTTGCCTAGAATGTACAGCCGTTGGGCTTCTCGGAAGTCTGCTCCTTCATCTTGCCCAGGGAGAGGATTCAGGACATCATTTTGATGCCTACTCCTTCCAAGGCAGGCCATTTAGAGTTTCGCTGCATGGACATAATTTTAATCTTTTTGAAAGCAGCAGAACTTGTTTCAAGGAAGAGGCGAAGTACATTATAGACAATAGCCTGTCTTGTGGTCTAAACTGAACTGCGGTTTGGGCTGGGTGGTTTTCTAATTGGTTTGGGTTTTCAATGCACTAAAGGAAAGTTCTGGTTACATTTACTAGCAGGTCACTGGGCAAAAAACTGCTTTCTCTGCACAGTGACTGTGGTTCTTTTCCATCTGACCATGTCCCTGGAAGACAGTGTGTTGGGAGCAGAGGCAGCAGCCCATAGAGCACCCCTTCTCCCAACCACACCAGGCACTGCCTACACCACTGATGTCAGTCACCATATCATTGCATCCAACATCAACCACAGGTTTGCAAACAAACGAAGTGGTTGCTTCATTAATAAAGGAGCAGCTACAGACCCAAGATCTCGATGCAAATCTTTAAGAAAACACTCACCCAAATGGAGAAAACCTGTCATTTCAACTTTCATAGCTGGCTGAGGAATAAGAAGGACAACTAATTAGTCCAAGAACACTGGAGCACCTGTGTGGGAAGAAGTTCCATTTGCTAGGGCTGTGAGTTATTACCTGAAGTAGTCTGAGAAGGGCTGAAAAACATGGGAGAGAGGAGGAAAGATAACTAGGGTTTTTAAGCTATAACCTTTTGGGCCGGGGGTTTTAGACTGGCACTCTGAAGAGTTCACGTAATGTGATGGAATGTTGTTCAGCTATACGAAGAAGGAAATTCTACTATTTCCAATAACTCAGATGAGCTTGGAGGACTTTATATTAAATAATATAAGCCAGGCACAGAAAAGAAGATCATACTCATAGGTGACAGTTAAAAAAATTGATCTTGTGGAACTAGAGGATACAATAGTTGTTAACGAGGGCTGGGATTGCTGAGGGTGGGAAGTTGAGGTGATACTGATTGTCTTAGTTACTTTTTCTCTCGTTGCTGAGACAGAATACCTGACACCCAAAATTAGGGAAGGAAAGGTTTATGTCTTACAGTTCTTGAAGGTTTCAGTCCATACTCAGCTGGCTGCCAGGCAGGGTGGCGTGGCGGGGCAGCCATTCATGGCGGCTGCAAACAGCAAGGTGCAAACTGGCAAGAGAGGGAAGACATGCCTTCCTCCCACCCTGACACTGTATGTGGGCTCCACCCCTGGGCGGGTGCAGCACTCACACCACCAATCCCAGCTCCAGACAACAAACCAGTCATGAACACCAGACTCAGCTGTGTCTATGCCATGATTACATGAGACTTTGTGGGGCCACAGGAATATAAACCATAACACTGATCAAAACAAAACATTTCAGTTACAGAAAGGGAATAGGTTCAAGACATCCACTGTACAACATGATGACCCTCATTAATAACAGTATATTGTATTCTTGGGAATACTAAGGAAATGGATATTGAGTATTCTTAGCACCAAATCATAATTATGTGAGGCCTTGCACATGTTAATTTGCTGGATTGAGCCATTTTACAGTGTATATGTACTTCAACAGCATCATGTTGTATATGATAAATGGATACAATTTTGTGTATCAATTAAAATATAAAGTTATTTTTAAAAACGCATAGAAAACATGTCTTTCCTTGACTAAATCTTAAATTCCTCCCTTACCCTGGGGTGCCTGAGAGTGAAAATGTGCTCTGGTTATGTCGGCATCTGCAGCGCCCAGCACATCACCAACCTATAGCAGTGTTGACAGACAACTCCGGAGGAGAGGAAGAGGAAGGCGGAAGAAGAGGAAAGTGAGGGAAAAGGAGGAAAGAGGAACTGCCCCTTACAGCAAAGAGTCTAACAGAAAGGAAACAGGTTGTTATGGTTGTTACAGTGTGTCAGCTTGAGAAGTCTGGAAGTTGAACTAAGAGGCTCAGCAGGAGCCAGGATCCTTACTTTGTAAATATCCTTATTCTGTGCAAGAGGAGGGCACAGAGATCTTGTGGGTGCTATATCTGCCTGGGGGGCCGGGGTGGGGTGGTGGCCTGCATACAGTATAAGGGAGGAAAAAAGACTTGCTTTTCCTCTTTTGCTGTGGCTGCTTTTGCTTGCTGCTGCCTTGAAGCATTGCCCCTGTGCCGTGGAGCCAGCTGATTATGGACAGAAACCTCCACAATCAGTGAGTTAAATAAACCTTTCCTTCCTTCATTTTGAACTAAGTAAACCTTTCCTTCTTTAATTTTGTCCCAGTAAGGAGAGAAAAGTAACCAAGAAATGTATCAAACAAGAGTGAGACATGAAGGCAGAGGGTGATCCGGAGCTGTTTTTCTTCCTCTAAAATCTTCCTTCCTTCTTCGGGATATTTTCTTGTCTTCCAGCACACTGTGGGGGCTCCCATCTGGATTTAATTCCTTCACGGGATCATCCTTTTGCTGTAGTAAAGAGCGCTACCCAGAAGGCTGAGCACTGTGGCCTGAGGCCTTTCTCATCCTTGCGTCCATCGCTGTGGGACGTGGGTGGAGAAGCCGGCATCTTTTTGTGGTTTAATTTCCCAGAGAATCATCCCCATGAGGCACATGAAAACTGGATAAATATTTGTAAAGAAATTAAAGCTTTTTCGATTAAAAAAAGCCAAGCAAGGGCAAAGTCTTATTAGAGTCGATGCACTTGATGTACATTCGTGAAAATGGGGTCTTTCATGGGCAGTGTAAATGATTTTTTTCCTAATAACATTTTCATGATGCTAATTTAAAACATGTTCTCAGAGACTCAATTAAAAATGAATGCAGTTCTTTGACTTTTACATTTTAAAAGAAGCCTAATTTTAAGAACACAGTTGATGATTCCTTATAATGCTCCTTTTCACAGGCCTGATGATAATAATAAAAAAACACGCACTTTTTCTATACTTAAGAAAATAATTACAATGATTATTTTAGGATAATTTCTTCTAGACTCGCTTTTAAAATCAAACATACTTTATTGCTAGTTTACCTTGTACTTATCGGGTAAACAGCAGTATACATTAGAATTTCTTCTAAGGACTAATATTTCTCTGTGTGGCTTTAGGAAATAATAAATTAATCATTTTTAGGTGCTGACTGTATAACATAGGGTTGTTGTTGTGGACTGAAATAAAATGATGAGGTTTCCAAATTCTAAATGTTGGCACCCCCTCCCCCATGTCCTCCTGGATTTTCCTTCTTGATAAAGGGCCTTGCTAACCTCTGCCAGGCCCATGGGTACCCGAGAGCCACCAGCCACCTTTGATCCATTCCACACACCATTGTGAATGCCTGAAGAATCTGTCTTCTTGTCACGTCTTCTCTCTGTCCTTTCTTCTCATCCCTAGTATTATTGATGTGGGTTAGGTTCTTGTTGGGCTGGTGGGATTTTTTAATGTCATATTCCCTTCAGCAAACTGATGAGCTCTAACTCCCCAATGCGGCTTTTTATAGGCAATAAAATTAGATAAATTTACTATTTGATTGATTGCCTGATTGAGATACAGGGGATTGAATCTAACACATTTGGGCTAAGCTATATCCCTAGTTATTTATGCTTTATTTTTTTGTTTGGAGACAGGGTGTTGCTAAGTTGTTTTCCAGGCCAGTTTTGAACTTTTAGTCTCCCTGTTCAGCCTTCCACAGTGCTGAGATTAGAGGCTGGACCACAATGCCTGGTTTGTTTGGTATTTTATGCATTATAAGTGTAAATGTTAGAAAATGAAGTAAAGTTGAACAAAATATGTATTTTTTTAAATTGTAAAGGTAGAGGAAGGAGGATTGTGAGTCTGAGGCCAGTGTAGGTGATACAGTGAATTCAAGCCAGCAAACCCTGTTTTGGAAAAAAATGTTGCACAAAAGCAATTTTCACACAAATTATAGGAGCTGGGCAATGTACTCAGTACTTAATTATTATACATCTTACTATTTAATAAAAAATACTTTATTTTTATAAATCACAATTAAAAAAATAAAATAGCCTTGGAGTGGGTGTGGTGGCACACATTTGCCATCCCAGCACCCTGGAGGCTGCTGTGGAGACCCGAGAGGATTGCAGTTTTGAGCCCAGACTAAGCAACTTAGCAACTTAGCAGCTTAGTGAGGCCCTGTCACACAAAGGGCTGGGGCTGTAGCTTAGTACAAAGGCGCTATGTTCAATCTCCATTACAGCAAAACCCAAACCCAAACAAAAAACTGCACAAAACCAAAGAAGCAAACAACATCAACAATAACAACCCAAACAAAGAAATAAAGCTCCCCAAACAGTCGTATTGGAGTAAAACTGACACCCAAAACCTGTGTAAAAATAATGTGCATGGTTGAGCTTGGACATATACACGTGAAGTCATCACCACTATCAGGGTCACAGGCACAGACGAACAAATACTGAGACATTCTACTTATATGCCGATCCTAAACTAGTTGCAGTGTTTTTACAGTGTTGTGGGCTGGGGGTATAGTTCAGAGGTACAGCGCGTGCTTAATATGTGCAGGGATCTGGGTTCTATCCCCAGTGCTGAAAAAAATTGTAAAAAGTATAAAGTTTCATTCAGTGATGGCGTGTAGAAAAGATGATGAGCTTGATGAATTGTCATGAAGTGAACATGACCATGTGATCATGGCATTTAAATTAGGATAAAAAATTAGAGGCCCCAGCGTCTGTGGTGTGGCCTGCACAGGCGCTGCAGTCCCCAGCAGGGAACAACAAGCCTCACTTCGGACCTAGCAAATCCTCCTCGTGTCTGGCCTCTGTGGCCCAATGTGAAGTTTTAAAGATTCATGTCAATTGTTGTGGGAAAAAAACCCCATGTATCTATATTCAATTCTTATTAAACATCTTATAGTTTTGATGATTTCATACTACCATTAGGTAATATCTCAAAGCACAACGCACAATTTAGTTATTATTTACAGTCGTGCCTCGGTGCACAAACTTATTTCATTACATGATCCTGGGGGGAAAGCCTGTGGTCCTGTTCATTACTGATGCGGAGTTCACGAACTGAAGCAACATTTGGCTGAATGTTTCCATTTGTGAACCAAGTTGTTCACGAACAGAAGCACTTGTGAGCTGAGGTGCATATGACTGTATCTTCATGGATGGAATGCAATGTTTCAAGTGGATTTAGGGATAACTTAGGCTGCTTTAAATCAGCTTCCCATTGGGCTGATGTGTGTGGCCTCTGGCTATTACTTACAATGAGGTTAATGGCTGTCTGCACTAAAAGAGAAGCTTCAATCTGCCAGTTCCTTAATTTTACATGTTATCTACAACCTAATGTCTCTTTGCAGGAATCTTCTAAAAATTATGTGTGCACTTATCTGAGGGCTAGTTCAGCTTTTTTTTAAAAATTTTATTTTAAAGAAAACAGAACAGAAGAAAGCAGAGCAGGACAAAACCATGAAAGCAACACAGGATTTCAAAACAAGATGACAGGAAATCAATAGTGGCTACCATAACATCTCTTGTTTTCTTCAGAATAGTTGTTCATATCTTCACACACGATGAATTCAAACAAAACACAATAGTATAAAACCAATAAAAACAAAACAATGAAAATGTTACAGGGCTTCAAAACTAGATAACAGGAAAATCAACAATGGCTACCATAATATCCCTGTTCTCTTCAAAATAGCTGTCCACACTTTCACACATATTGAAATCAAATAATACAGAACAGAGTCATATAAACCACAAACCCACATACCTGGGTGTATTGTCATTATCAGAGGGTCCACTTCATCTGATCTCTCCACTCCACAACTATGATAAATAGCATGTGACTTTCCACCTCCCAGAGGGAAGGGTTTGGAATTAACCTTTACTTTAAATGTCAGTGAACCTTAGTTTGTTTTAGATGACGGTAAATATAGCATCCACATATTCACAGAAGTTCTGAATTCTTCTGCACACCATAATGGATCCTCTCCTAGGTTACACGCTGCCCTTTCTAGATGGATACAACTGGTGAAATGAATATAGTAACATTCTCCCAACATTCCGCCAGCCACTTATCCTATTTGAGCCTGCCCTCCAGGCCCGCATGTCAGCGTTATAAAATGTGTATCTAATTGAGGTATTTCCATGCTTGAAAATCACCGCACCCCCTCTTAATTAATGCTGTTTACCTCTCGCTCACACTCCAGCGCCTTTCTTCCTGCTCTTTGAACCCATCTCTCCACTGTTGGTACCCCCCACCCCCCAGCTGTCCTCTAGTCACACCAAACTGCTAGTTCTTACCTCAACATGATCCATGTTGATGCACATTTTGGTGCTGCCTCTTTGCAG
>RJWM01047100.1:0-12043 GCA_004363535.1 Dasyprocta punctata
TTTTTTTTTTTTTTTTTTTTTTTTTTTTTTTTTTTGCGGCACCGGGGATCAAACTCACAACCTCGCACCTGCCAGGGCAGGCGCTTAAGCCACTGAGTCAAACTCCTGGCCCTGGTTTTTTGAGGCAGGGTTGCACTGTGTAGCTCAGGCCAGCCTTGCGCTCGCGTTGTAGCCCAAGCCAGCCTCGAACTCACAACACTTCTCCTACCTCAGCCTCATGAGTGCTGGGATTAAAGGCATGCGCCACCACACCCGGCTTTGCTCTGTCTTTTTGCTTCTGTACCTGCTAACATACTATATGATTTATTTTTAAGTATATTGACTGTTTATTATAGCTTTGCTCATGAGGAGGTCAGAGATTCTTGTTTTGTTCACTGTTGTATTCAAGTCCCTAGAACAGTACCTGGCATAGAGTGGCATTATTCAATACTTTTGTGCATTGATGCACATATCCTGCCTCATTTATTTGTCTTGGCTGCTGTTTTTTTACCCACTACATGGAAGGATCTTGAGGGAGCTGGAGTCTTCATTATATTTGTGGCCTCCATGGTGCCTGCCTCAGTGTGTGGCTTGCAGTAGAGAGCAACACGTGCTTACTAACTGAATTATTCTCACCCCCAGAACCCACCTGCCCCCACTGGCCTTCAGTGAGACAAAGGCCAATGGTCAGGTTGGAGGTTTTTTCTTGGTCCCTCCTTCTGGAGTAGCTCAGGACAGGACTTGTGAATAGTAAGAGAAGTGTCTTCAGGGCCATAGGTAACTTGTTTATTTGTTTGTTTGTTTGTTTTGGTACTAGAAATAGAACTCACAACCTCACGCTTGGGCCATAGGTGACTTGAAAACTACAATTTCTCTTCAACTGCCCTGAGCCTTGGGTGTGTACTCATGGAGAACTGTGCCCTTGAATATGACTCAGGACAATCAAAAGGAGCCAGGGAGCCACCTGTTGGCCTACTTCCATGAGGAATTTCACCGTTCACTACTCTCTTCTATCTAAATAGCTGTTCTTAGCCTGGAATTATACATGAGATTTGGTTTGACTATCTTTTATTCAGATTTTCTATGCTTGTGTGCTGCAGAAAACATTCAGAACCACTAGCCTTCCCCAGAAGGAACCCAGAATCCTTTCACCTCCTGCCACTCCCATAGCCTTGGAAAACCTGGCTCAGAGGACAGGGCACAAAGTCTGCTGGGAAGCAACTACCACTCTCCACCCTGCTGGGTCTGCTGCAGGAGATGAGAGGCTTCACCTTTGTCAAGAGCTTCCAGATATGAGGATCAATTTGAGTTTATTTTAGGAAAGACACGTTTTAAGGACAAATTACAGAGGGAAGGAGTCAGGATCCTTCAGGAGCCTGAGTCTCTACTCTTTTCCCTGAAGGTTCCTCCTGAGCATGGGTTCCTCCTGAGCACCAGCTCCTCGAAATCCTTCCGCTTTGCAGCCCCACACCAAGAATCTCACACATCGGTAGGATCTACCAAATCTACAATGATCCCTCAGGAAAGTCCTGAAAGGAGAACACTGAAGGATTTGTTTCCTTGAGCCAAGCATGTTTAAGACTGCAAACTACTACACAGGATGAGCTGCAGAACCCTGTCCCCACACCCTAACAAGGTCCTAGACCCACAGCAGCACTTGCCCTCCAGTAGCCACCTTAGAGCTGAGGTGAGAAGCCAGCCACCACGATGCTCTCACTTGTGATGTAGCTGGCATCTGGGGAGCACAGGAAGGACACGAATCCCGCACAGTCTTCAGGCTGCCCCATCCTGGATGAAAGGAGGACATGGCATCAGTCACTGACACACTGGTTCTGCTGCCCTAGGGTTCCCAGGCCACAAGCAACAGTGGGCTCCCAAGGGACAGAGCAGACTCAGTAGGACTACTTGGGCCCCAGATTTCAGCACAAGAAGTGGCCAAGAGACAGGCAGGGGTCTGCTCATGAGGTAGATTCAGCTGCCCCTCCTATCTGCACCACCAAAGCTCTGAACCCCACTTGCCTCTACAGCTAGTGGTTCTCCTTGAAGAGATTCCAGAAAGCCTTGTTCTTATGCAACTGGACAAAGGAAAAAGATGAGAGACCCAGGACTGCTGCAACAAGGAAATGCACAGGGCCCCAAGGCTGCCACCTGGCAGAACACCCATGGCAGGTTTGTCCCTTTCAAGGTGGATGCCCTGGCCCACAGTTGATTGCAATAGACAGTAAAGACCCTAGCCCAAAGGATGGTCACCTGAAGCTTCAATAACCCCTTGTCCCTTAGTCATTAAGGAGAATTTCCACTGGACTAGGCTGAGGGTGGGGAATATCCAATTTCCCACTATTTTGCTGAAGTCAGTGTTGATTAATCCTGGAACCAGGCAGTTCACTCATGTGTCCTTGGGGGTCAGCTCCAATGCCAGTGTCTTGGTGAGGCCCAGCAGGGCTGTCTTGCTAACGCTGTAGGTACCCAGTTCCTAGGAAGAGAACTGAGAGAGTGATTAGGATTTAGGGGAATGGAAAAAAGTATCAGGTGGGTTTCTCACCTACAGAAGATCATAGCTGAACAAGGCCAGAGCTCAGATAAGCTCTCCTCTACCTTGTGTGAGAACAGATCTGAGGCACCCAGCAGCCACATGGGCACAAGCACCAGCCAGGACAGCAGGAATAAGGAGGGTGGGGGAGTCTGTCCTGAGCACTATCTTATAGAACTCTGGTTGCCCCTCATCCCACACCAACCAGGAACACAAGAAGCAAGCACTTACCATGAAGGGCTTATAAGCTGAAATGGAAGAGACCAGGATGACAGTGCCTGCATTGGGAAGAGCTAATGACTCACTACCGATCAGCGTACTATGATGCACTCTAGCAGTGCAGTCTAACCATGCAAACCTCAGACAGCAATACGGGTCCTATTGTTATTTACATTTCACATGAGGAAGCAGCCTGAAAGAGGTTGGATAACAGCAGATGAATGATAGAGCTTGGATCCCAGCCCTATTTCTCATAAGCGGAGAGCCTATATTCATCCCTTGTATATAAACATTTTCTGCCTCTTTGGGGGAAGAGCTGAGCAGAAGGCCAGGTGCTGAAGGAGAGGGTACATGACTGGGTAGAGACACATCCAAGGCTGAGGGTGAATGCCTCGCAACAAGCAGCCTCAAAGCAGCAGGACAGACAAAAAACAGGGACAGGAGCTTTTCATTCTAACCAAGACAGGGCCCAGCCAGTTCTTAGGGGGTGTCACTGTAAAAAAAAAAAAAAGTCATATTTGCAGGGTCTGCACAAAGACAGGGAGTGAGGAGGGTCCTGGGATGGGCATCTCTCTACGAGGAGAAGACACAGATTTTAAATTATGACAGAGTAATTATCTATCTGTGAGAAGACCAGAGACTAAGCATGACCAGCCCAAGGTTAAAAAACTAAAACACAACCTCTTCCCAAACCTAATGATGTCAAGGCCAAGGAACACGTTTGACCCCTGAGACATCACCTTCTATCTTTAGTCACTGGAATTAGAACAGTAGCCACACAAAGGGTGAGGCGGGACAGAGTGAGTGAGATGGGGAAGATAGAGACCTAAGAGAGACTGCACTCTCCCCAGTTCTACCCTTCTGACCTCCAGACTCAATTCCTGTGCTTCAGTTTTCCCACCAATTCCCATTCCCACTCTGCAACCTTACCCCTATTCTCCATGTGGGGCAGGAGCTGGCTCAGCAGCAGGGCTGGGGCCTTCACATTTACATCCAGAATCTGAAATCAGAGTAGGGGAAAGGGGGAGGAGGAAGAGGATGGTCGGCTATGGGCCGTTCACATGATACTTGGGTTCCTATAGTTTGTACAAATGTATGCAACTGTGATAGAGCAGACCCCCTTCTAACTGGGCATTGTGGTTTATACCTAGATGTTCCCCGAAAGCCTCATGTGTTTATAGGTGGGGCTTTGGGGAGGTAGCTGGATCTAGGGTGTGTGAATGTGGATCAAAGGTGTCTGAATATGGACTAAGGGTGTGATAACTAAACTAGTCCACTGACTGGTTTAGTATAGTCCTGGGTGTGGCTAATGGGAAGGCCCACCGTGGGTGAGGGTGGCATCACACAAAAGTCTTGTAGCCTGGATGGGATAAAAGGGAAAGGGAGGCTCGAGGCTGCTGCTTGCTACTTGCTGCTTCTCTCTCAAGAACTGTTTCTCCTCTGCAATGTCCCTCTCCCATGCCACTCTGCCTTGGAGTCAGCTGACTATAGAATGGGACCTCTATAAACTGTGAGCTGAAATAAACCTTTCCTCCTTTAACTTGTGGATGTTGGGTATTTTGCATCAGCAATGAGAAAAATAACTAAGACACCGAGTCAAGAGGTGTTTCACAGGCAGGCAAGTTGACATAGGCCTGTGAGTACATCCTCAAAAATGCAAATTGTTTAAAATGGGATAGAAGAAGAAAAGGTACAGGGTTTTGAAAGAAACTGGACTATATTCCAGTTGTGCAGAAAGAAGCTGTCAACAGAAGCCACTGGAAAGAGACTGAAGGCAGACCAGATGGAGAGAGATTTCTGGAAGAGTCATCTTTGTTGCTCTGTAGCTCATTTGTTTGTGCCCTTGCTTTGTCCTGATAGCATATATAGCATTCTCACAATGCAACAGGATAAAGAAAAACAAATAGGTATTATGAAAAATAGGTATTTCTGTGAAGAAACAGAAAATAGAAAAAAATAAGTGTAAAAAAATGATAAAAAGCAAGAGCAAGGTTAGTGCCTACAATTCACAGCATATGGTAAAACTGGGCATTATTTTATACATCATTCACCATTTTTTGCAGGCTGTGGGTGCCCACCCACACCAGTTTTTGTAGACTTGGATCTGAGCTTTCCTGCAGCCAGTGCATACACAGAGGCACAACAGAGAATAACTATGGGATTTAGATGCCCATGCAGATGTCCCCTTGACTAGCCTGGATCTGGGCTCCTAGATGGGTCTTGCAGCCGAGGAACTCTGTTTTGTGGGTTTGGAAACAAGGGAGAAGCAGGGAAAAAATAGTAACACAAGGTGCAGAAACTGAGCCCAGGGGCCAGGGTAGTATCAGATAGAAGTACAATGGTACTAGGGTCCCCCTGTGAGGTCAGCATTGTTCTGCATCCCTAGGGACTGAGGTTGCACATCTGTAGTTGACCAGAACTATCCACTGTTTTTCCTATTTCTTCATCCCATAACCACTCAATCTCTATTCTGATTGTTGGTTGGTTGGTTGGTGACCATGTCTCACTATGTGCCTACGCTGGCCTCAAACTCAAAATCCTCCTACCTCAGCTGCCAGAGTACTGGGATTACAGATGTGCACCACCACACCTGGCTCCCCACTCATCCTTTTAAAGTGGACCTGGGCAATGCCTCAACTAAGTGCCGCTCCAGCCTGTTTGATGACAGGTTGTCAGTATTGGGCTTCACTACCATGACTAGAGAAAGTGACTCAGATATCTGAAAGGGTTACCACCATGAGGACCCTCAGAAGAAGAAATTGAGGGTTAGCCAGACTCTGAGCTGATAAACTTCTGGTCAAAGTAGAACCCTGTCAACCACAGGATGTCTACTTAAAGCTATGTGTGCATCAAGCTGGGGAATGAGATGAGACTTGGGGGCCAAATCTGAGCAGAAGAAAAGGTGAATTCTACCACACATGGTGCTGAACAAAACTGTCCCTTTAGAAAAAAAGGGCATGCAGCTGTGTCACGAGGTCCTGAGGAGAGCTTCTGGAGCCTGGAAGAAGGTGCTTGCTGGAGAGTCCCTGGGCAAAGAGAGGGATGAGGAGATGTGGTTGTGACAGTAGGTTAGAGGTTTCCTCACCAGCTGGAGAGAATGGGACCTGCCCAGGGAAGGTCCCCAAAACTGACTCCAGGATGAATGATAAGGAATTCCCCTCACAGCACATCAACTGAAAATTGCCTTCAGTTAAAAGCAGAGCATCTGGGGAATTCTAAATTCATTTTGTGACAATTTCACCTCCAACGTAGTAACAGATGTGACTGGGGGACAATTACTCCATCAACAATTTCTGTCCAGTGGTGTAAAATTGTTTGTTGAATACCAAGTCTTTGGAGAATAGGGGAGCATTAGAAAAAGTCAGGTGGATGGTTAGCTTGCGCCCCCACCTCCAGGAGGGAAGGTTTCTAACAATTCTGAGAAAAGGAGTCATGAACTGAGACACTAAGAAGGAAAACTACTCAGGAGGGTTAGGAAACCATCTGCAATGAAATTTCAGCTGCATAATCACATATGATCTTTCAGAGACATTAGGAATGAAGCTAAAGAGCCTGGGAGGCTGCTCAACAGTGGCTGCAGGGAGCTCAGATTTCAGGTCATCTCTGAGAATGGAGCCAAGGGCACCTAGCCAAGGGGAGAGAGAAAAGGGAAGCCAGCTGGAGGATGGAGGACCATGTCAGCAAATTACAGCAGAGGGGCTGGGGCGGCGGGGCAGAACACAAAGGCCAGCAGGTAGGAAATGCTTTGACCTAGTGCTTAAGGCAGAAGTTGGGATGGGGTACTAAAGGCAGAAAGAATGAGACTCAATCTTTGTCTGTCTAATTAGTCAGAGGGAACTGGGGGCAAAACATGGGGGTGAATGGAACCAGAGGTAGGAGAGTGGCAAAGCCTAAGATGGACCATGGGGCATTTTACAGGGTCCCTCCTGGACCCTTGTGAAAAAGACTGCAGAATCATGAGAGGGACTCATGTTGGGCTGGAAGGTCTGAGTCTAGGGAATGCTAATGGCTGGGTCCATGCCTGGCAGGAGGTTCATCAGAGGACAGTGAAGAGGTCCTAATCTAGGAAAGACAGAGTCTCAGCAGCAGAACTGATCATCAAGAATGAGCACATTGACCAATATATATTCCTCCATAGGAGAAGGTAGAAAATAGAAATCCTTGGCTTTTATGGAGACGCTCTTCCTGTATGTTCACAGTTATCTCTCAGGGCCTGGAACAGTGCCTAGCACTAAGCAAGGACTCAGCATGCAGTGACTGGAAGAATATGCGCGAAAGAGATGGAAAGAGAAACGAAAGCAGAAAGCATGCTAGAGCCAGATTTTTAAAAAGAAACCAAAAAGTCACATAGGGCATGACCTGGAGGACAAGTGGTCGGGTTTGCAGGACCTGCTTTTACAGTAACCTCAGGAGGGGAAAAGAAAGTCCTGCCTGGGGACAGGAGCTGCTAGAGCCCAGCACAGATCTGGCATCAGACTCACCTTGTCCCACACTGGCTTAAGGGTCCCCAGAGTGCTCCCCAACATGGGGTTGACCCCAGTGGTGCACACCAGGAAGCCCACGCCTCCACAGTACTCCTGGGCCTGTACAGCAGGAGCACAGGAAAGTGTAGAGGTGACCTAAAAAGGTTTCATCCTCCCAGAGCCCCCCAGCAGCTCAGGGCATTGAGGCAAAGCTTGGCAATTAGATGCCTCAGCCAGAAATAGTTACGAGTTCCCTGTGAAAACCAAATGCTTGTGAAGAAAAGTGTCTTGGAGGGGCCGAAGGGCTGGTTCTTAAGTTCCCAAGCCTAGAGTCTTCTCCAGGAACCTCCTGGGGGTTTCCCCCATCACCTTTCAATGCCTACTTAATTCCTGGGCTGCTCTCAGGAACAAGCCACTTTCCAGAAAGCCTTGGGTCCCCATGCCATCCTACCCTTCCCAGGGATGATCAGAGAAGTGACAGTTCTATTCCCTCTCTCCTCTGTCCTTCCACCCTGGACCCCTCCCATGATCACCAGCAGCTCCTAGTCCACAGCCTTCCCCACAAGGCACATGGTGTCCATCACACTCAGCCCCTCCCCCTTCAGCGTGGCCACTGTGTAGTCCATGTTCTGCTGCTTCCGGCTGCTGATGACCACACGGACCCAGTGCTGGGCCAGATGCCGGGAGATGACGTAGCTGAAGCTGCAAGTCGAGGTGGAGGTCACAAGTCAGCTTTACCCCTTCCCACCATTCTTCCTCTACCCAGCCCTGGAAATCAACAAAGACGGGACCCACTGTGCAATCCTGAGTCCTTCCACAGAAGCCAGGGTACCTTTAAAGGGGTCAAATCCAATGGCAATCAGTGGACCCTGTGACCACAGCTAGCTGGTTGGGCCGACAGGCCCTTGGGGGCTGTTTGACTGCTGTGCACCCTCACAGAGAGCTGAGAGTGTTACCAAAACAGGCCCCTCAGGCCCACAAGACTGCTGAGAGCATGAGAACCAGGCCTGCATGCTTCCGGCTGCATCGGCCCTGGATGAAAGAGCCCACTCCACTCATTGAAACAGCGAGCATGAAGGTAACCTGCCCCTCCTCCTCCAGACCAACAAGGCCAGTGTCAGACAGCATGCTGGGCAGGACACCTGATTCTATTTCCTAGCTGTAAGATAGATACTTAAAGTGAGACCCAGCATCCAGGCAACAAGGATTATTCTCCTATTCATTCCATAAGCACCAAGCTCTTACAAGATGTCAGGCACTGGGCAGTAGACCCCAGGACACCTTGGTGACCACCACCCAGGAAGCTGTCAAATCAAGAGAAGATGCTGGACTCCAAATAATTCCATCAGGGTTTTTTTTGTTTGTTTGTTTTTTGTTTTTTGCGGCACCGGGGATTGAACTCACAACCTCGCACCTGACAGACAGGCACTTAAGCCATTGAGCCAAACTCCCAGCCCTGGTTTTTTTTGAGGCAGGGTCGCACTATGTAGCTCAGGCCGGCCTTGTGCTCGCGTTGTAGCCCAAGCCGGCCTCAAACTCACAACGCTCCTCCTACCTCAGCCTCCCGAATGCTGGGATTAAAGGCATGCGCCACCACGCCTGGCTCATCAGTATTTTTTAATGATATAAAATAACTTTTGTTTACATAATTTATATCTATGGAACATAACTGCTTTCTTTAAAACAAGAAAACTTACATGTGACAGATACTGGTTTTTCCGTCAAAGACTTCTTTAAGAAAGATAGTATACATGGTCACTTACTATTTTTCTTTTAAGACAAGATCTCATTACATAGTCCAGGCTGACCTTGAACTCACTATGTAGCCCACACTAGCCTCAAACTTGTGATGATCCTCCTGCCTCAGCCTCCTGAGTGCTAGGATTATAGGTGTGCATGCACCACTGTGCCAACATCCATCAGTAATATCAATTAACTGTTTCTAGTTGAAAAAGTAAAATCAACAGACTCTCTCATTCACTGCTGGATAGAGGATAAGGACAATCATTTTGGAAAATAATTTGACGCTGTGTGGGGAAGTTGAAAATACAGGCCTCTGAATTCATAGAGGGAGCTCACAGCCTGCAGAGACGGGGCATCTGTGTGCAGAAAGACAGTGCACAAGTGTTCAGAGCAGTGTGCTCTACCACAGCCCCTAACTGGAAACAAGTCTACTGCCCATGAACAGCAGAAGAAACAGGTGAATTGTGTTGTTTTATTTATGTCATGAAATACTGCACAGCAATGAAAATTAAGGAACTGAAGCTACACTGAAGGACATAAATCAATTCTTATAAGATATCATTGAGCTCCATGAGATGGCACATGCCTGAGTTCTTTCATATGTGTGTGTGTACTGGGGGCAGAACCCAGAGCCTTCATACAAAGCTGCATTGAGTCCTTTTTTAAAATTTTTTTTAAATGCCATCACCTAATTTTTTTTTTATTCATACATTTTACTGGTGGTTTGTTTGCTTGTTCGTTTGTTTGGGTTTTTCTGTTATTGTCATCATTGTTGTTTCTTGTTTCTTCTTTTTGTTTTTTTGAGACAGAGTCTCATTCTGTAGCCCAGGCTGGCCTTGAACTCACAGTGGTCCTCCTGCCTCACCTTCCTGAGTGCTGGGATTTCAGGTGTGTGCCATTATGCCTGGCTTTTTTTTTTTAATTATTTTAATTTTTGAGATGGGGTCTTGCTAAGCTGCCCAGGCTGGACTCAAGCTTGCAAGCCTTCTGCCTCAGTCTCCCAGAATCTGGGATTATGGGTATACACTGAGGCGGGAGGAACACAAGTTTGACCTAAGTTTGGACTACATAGCAAGTTCAAGGCCAGTCTGAACTACATGCAAGGTTCTGTCTCAAAAATTTAAAAAAAAAAAAAAAGGGACGCCTTTAATCCCAGCACTTGGGAGGCTGGGAGTTTGGCTCAGTGACTTAAGTGCCTGCCTGGCAGGCGTGAGGTTGTGAGTTTGATCCCCAGTGCCACCAAAAAAAATCAAAAATATATATATACATATATATACATGAATTTTAAAAGTTAGATGCAAAAATATGCATTATGGGACTCCACAAGAATAGGCAACACAATCCCATATCATTTAAGAATACAAACAGGTGATAAAACTACAGCAAAAGGCAAGGCTGTGATTACCGTAAGTCAGGAGAATAGGTATCTCTAGGGCAGAAGGAAGGTTGTGATTACAGAGAGGCAAACAAAAGGGATTCTGGAATGCTGGCAATGTGTATTTTATGAGCAAGTAATGGCTACACAGAGCCCATTAAGATGCATGTACACACACATATATGTACCTACTTTTAATGTATGTATTGTGTTTCACAATTAAAAAAAAAAAGTTTAAAAAGTAAATGTTACCTGCTCCTGGAAATGTTGTAATGCAAGCAAGTCTACACTAGTTCAAAAACTAAATCTCCCAAATCCCTTCTCAGAAGCAAACTTGCCACTGTCTGAAATACAAGCATCTCAGAGATGTTCTGGGTTTTTGTTTTATACAGCAAGCTTTCAGTTTACACACACTCCTTTCACAAGCAGTTTCCTGGCAGTGCGCTAGCCAGGAAGCAGAGGGTGGGGAAGGAGGAATCAGTCAACTCAAGTTCTCAGAGCCCAGAGCCCTGTCCAGGGTCTGAAACTCAGGACTGCTCAGCACGCTCTGTGGGGTGCACATCCAGACGCAGGCTCGTGCAGAGCTGGCTGGGAAAGTCAGGCTAGGGAAACTGCAGCAAACAGGACACAGAAGGTTAAGGAGGGTTTGGGAAGGGAAGGTGGTCGGACTAATGCTCCTGCCTAAGGGACAGCCCAAAGGAGGAACAGAGGGTAAATGCAAAGGGGTCCAGGAGAGACTAGGGCCAGGCGTGTGCCTGCAGTGACCGGAACTCAGGACTGAGAGAGCAGGTTGTGACTCTAAATGGCCAGGCCAGGTGCATGCTGAAGTGAAGGTCTCTGAAGGGCGACTGCATGGAGCCAGGCCAGTCACAGCACCCCAGTCAGGTGCAGTGTGGAGACCCAAGGGCTCAGAAGACCCTGGAGGAAGAGGTGTGTCCCTGTGGTCACATGCAGACAGAGTGGCCATCTGGTGTGGGAGACTAACATACGTAGACATTCACTGTGAATGGGAAAAATGCTAGAGATGCTTGTCTACCAGACCTTCTTTCACTGAACCCCCAAATATCCTGGCTCTGCACCAGTCCAGAGACCCCTATGTCTCTCGGTGTGTGGTTGGTTCCCATTAGCTTGTTACCCTTACATTAACCTAGGAATCTGATTAGCTTCCTGTCAAAGGAGGTAGCGAGGGAGTGGTTGGAGCTAGGAGTTAGTGGGGCTCTCAGGGACTTAGGGGTGCACTTTGCAAGCAGAGCAGTACCAGGGATATAAAGAGAGGTGGGCTCTGTCCACAGACCCTCATCAATTCCAAACCTGCTCTGGCCACTCCATCACCCAGGGACTCCTGGTTACTTAGCAACCCCTGCCTTACCTACTGCATCTGCCCTTGTTCCTTAGCAACCCTTGTATAACCCAGTTCCCTTGAGTTAGGGGTTGGTATCTGTAATTATAAGTGAATGGGTGCTGCTGAGTAGTTGTAGAGAAATTTTAGATTAAATATCAATCTGTACTCAGTTAATAATAAAAGCAACCAAGTACTCTGCTTTGGGAAGGTCAGCTTTGGCTTCCAATTTATGTCATTTCTGATAAAAATATTTCCAAAAACATACTTTGCAGGTACTAAACGTCCTCCCTTTTTTCCCAGTCTCTCAGACTCTCTGAGTCTCCCTCTCAGTCTCTCTCTCTCTCTCTCTCTCTCTCTCTCTCTCTCTCTCTCTCTCTCTCTCTCTCTCTCTC
>RJWM01047101.1:0-12042 GCA_004363535.1 Dasyprocta punctata
AGCTTCTAAAGTAAAATTCTTGAATGAGAGTTGGACACAAAGATTTGGGTGTACCAGCATTAGCAACACAACTTCCAACTTACAAGTTCCCATCTTATCTCAGGTAAAACTTAATTCAACGTCTCTCCATCCATTAAAAAGCAAATCAAAGGTGGGCGTGGTGGTGCACACCTGTAATTCTAGCACTTTCGAGGCTGAGGCAGGAGGGTCACGGAGTTCGAGGCCTGCCTGGGCTACAACGCTGAAGGCCAAGCTGAACTGTCTCAAAGTTTAAAAAAAAAAAAAAAGTCGCAGGAAAAACAAAGATTCCCTTCACGCAATCGGGAACCAAGAGTCAATCTGTCGCCACCTAGCTGGCTGTGTGATCTTGGGCGGACTACCTCACCTTTCTGGGCCTCAGTCTCGCGAACACCCGGGTAGCCTAAACTGAGCGTAAGGCACGGTTTCACGCAAAGCTGAGACCCTAGGTCTGGCTCAAGAACTCAGTGGAGAAGCATAATCTAGGTGAAGCCTGCGAGGAGTCATGAGAACCGACGAAGATCAGACAAAGGATGAAATACCCACAAACATGGCTCGCCAAGCTCTATCCTTTTCCTTTTCCCGGGCAGGATCCGAAGGTGGTCAACTGGAGTGCACCGGGCACTGACTGTCCTACACACGTAACCCGGTGCGCCGGGGCAGAGCCCCAGGGCCTAGCCACACGCCTCACCCACCCAGGGCCTGGGGCTGCGGCCCCACTCAGCTCCTGGAGCCGAGCCTGCCCCGGTCCCCGGCACCTTCCGGCCCAGAACGGCCCCGCCACGCGGCCCCTTGATGGCGGGGCGGTGGCGCGGGCACACAAAGGAGGCATCGTCATCAGGAAACAAATGAGCTTGCCTAGGCCTCCCCGCGAACCGCCCGTCCTGCCTGGCTCTTCGTGTGACCTTGGGCGCGTCCCACCACTCCGCGGGTCTCAGTTTCCCTCCTCCGGCGGAGAACGCTGGCTCCCGGACACGAGCCCAGCTCCAGGTGGCGACGTCCCCACTTGGGGCGCCAGTGCCTGGCGGGCCCAGGCCAGAGTACCCGCGCAGATAGCGGAGTGGGCGGAGCTGGCCCAAGGCTCTGGAGAGGCCCCGCATCGGTGCGGGGTTCGAGCACGTCAGAGCCGCGCCAGGCGGGCGCCGAGGCCACTGAAGGCCTCAAAGCCTCCCGAAACCCACTTCCTCCTAGCCTGGACGTGCCACTCCTTTCCCGCGAAGGTTGCCCCTCACTGTAGCCTACCTGACTACCTTCGCCAACCTGCTAGAGCGAAGAAACACCTTCGCTAGCCGCTGAGGAAACACCCGCTCAAGCAAGACTCCGCCGTCTCAAAGCAACCCACTTCCGCTCCGCAGGCGTCTGCCTCGCCCCTCGTGAGTTCCCATTGGCCGCCTCCGCCCCTGAACCCGTGCTCCACCGATTAAGGAGGCATATTTTCAATCCTATTGGATAAAAAAACCGTCTATCACGCCTTTGAAACGCACCTCCTTCCGGCCCCGCCCACGCTCGTGCGCCCGAGCTCTTACTTCCCGCGAGAACGTCCTCAGCACGCTTAGCCCGCGAGGTTTCTCGGGAGTTGTGGCTAGCTGCAGAAACGCGGTCTGCGGCTAGCTGACTGTTTTCCCCTGAGTAGTGGTGTCTGAGGCGGCTGGTCCTACCCTTGCCGCGCTCACCAGCTGTTGACCCCATTGCCGGGTGCGGCCGGAAGGCGCGTAGAAGTCCCCGCCAGCCAGTCAATGCCCCTCTCCAGGTTTTAGTTTCCTCGCCTGTCTGTGAAGCCTTTGTGAGGAAATGAATCCTTGGCCCCGAGTCTCTGACGATCTGCCGGGTCCGCGCCCGGTGTGCCCGACCCTTGTAGATTAATGGTTGGAAGAGATCGGGAAGCGCCGCCCGTCCCCTCCATCAGTGGGGGCCGGAGCCTGGATCTGGGAGGGAGCCGGGAGGAAGCAGCGTCGGGCCGGGGTTGAGGGGCCGGGGAGAAGGGTGGAAACGCCCAGCTGGCTGCTCAAGGTCAGGAGCGCGGAGTGGGGGTCAGGCCTTGGAGGGTCCGGGGGCCAAGCCACCTGCTGAATCCAGACTGTTCCGTGACAGCTGGTATCCGGGCCGAAAGAATGACGTGGGGAAGGGCTGTGGCTCGGCGGAGGCCAGGAGTTCTCGGGTCTCCGAGGCAGCTCATGCAACTCCCATGGTCGAGAGAGTGCGGCTCCGCAGCGCTTCTCCATGAGTTTGAAGCCAGTCCCACGACTTAGGCAGATTTAAGTTTCCTTCGCCTATGTTAGGGAGATTATCTCAAAGGAAGAATTTGGAAGGCAGCATGGCCAGACGTTTGGAAGTCTTTGTTTGGGCCGATGGACCAGAATCGGACTAGAGAGCTGGATATGAGTTTCTTCAACATTGGCCCCTAAGCTGGATTTGGACCTGGATTTAGTGACGGGGGAGTTGTTCTCTGTACTGAAAAGACGTAGACCTACTCATGGCCATTCCCTCTGGTACCCTAGGTCTGTAGGCAATGTGTGTGTGAAGGTACCCCCAATACGTGGGATGGGTTTCCTCCTTAGATGGGGTTTTTACCCTGGAAGACTGAGTCATATATGGGAATGACAAAGCAGATCAGGACCAGAGCGTTGAGCCAGACCTGGTAGCCGTTTCCTGTAATCCACTACTCTGAAGGCTGAAGCTGGAGGATCTTGAGTTCTAAGCCAGCCTAGACTGCATAGTGTAAGGAGATAGGATGAAAGCCTCATTGAGCTTTACTAAAAATTAATAAAACAAGCGGGGGGTGGGGGGGTGGTGCACACCTTTAATCCCAGCACTCGGGAGCCTGAGGTGGGGGGAGCATTGTGAGTTCGGGGCCGGCTTGGGCTACAACGCGAGCACAAGGCTGGCCTGAGCTACATAGTGCGACCCTGCCTCAAAAAACTAGGGCAGGGAGTTTGGCTCAGCGGCTTCAGCGCCTGTCTGGCAGGTGTGTGGTTGTAAATTCCATCCCCGGTGCAACAAAAAAAAAAAAAAAAAAAGAAATAAAATAAAACAGCTCTGACCTCAGCTGGCAGACCTCAAAGGCAAAGGCAGCAATTAAAAAGACAAAGGCAGCTAGAGTTGAGTAATTAGGAAGACAGGTGAATAGTCTAGGTCTGGGAAGGTCCCTGGTAGTGTGATTAATATGAGTCACAAACTTTCCCTTTTGTAATCCTTAAACCTAAACTACCTGCCCTTAAGGCCCCAACCATAACCTTACCCTCCCCTGACAGGGAAAAGGTTGCATGGCCAAAAGAAATCCAAGGTTAGGATAAAAGACAAGCCAGGGAGCCAAGAGCCTATGTGGGACAAGGACCTCAATAAAAGGAGCTGCAGGCAAGAGGTCCACAAGTTAGGAGCTGATGATGCAGTTCAGTGGCACAATCTCCTGCTTGGCAAGCGTGAGGTGGTGATCCCTGGTACAAAACAAAACAAAACAAAACAAAACAAAAAAACACCTTAAGTGGTACTCAACAAATGGAGTTTCCCCAAGCACTGTTCTGTAAAAAGTGTGTGTGAGTGTGTCTTTTTTGTCAGTGCCTGGGGTTGAACTCATAAACCTCACGCCTGCCAGGCAGGTGCTTAAACCACTGAACTAAACTCCCAGCCCTATTTTTCACTCCCAGCCCTATTTTTCTTGAGACAGCGTCGCACTATGTGCTTCAGGCTGGCCTTGCTCACATTGTAGCCTCAAACTCACAAAGCTCCTCCTACCTCAGCCTCCCGAGTGCTGGAATTAAAGGCCAGTGCCACCATGTCCAGCTTTGTGTGTGTCTTTATTTATTTATTTATTTTTTTTTGCGGTACTGGGGATTGAACTCACAACCTCGTGCCTGCCAGGGCAGGCGCTTAAGCCACTGAGCCAAACTCCTAGCCCTGGTTTTTTGAGGCAGGGTCGCACTATGCAGCTCAGGCCGGCCTTGCGCTCGCGTTGTAGCCCAGGCCGGCCTTGAACTCACAACGCTCCTCCTACCTCAGCCTCCCGAGTGCTGGGATTAAAGGCGTGGGCCACCAAGCCCAGCTTGTGTGTGTCTTTATGTGTGTTTTAAGTTATTTGTATCATGCAAATTTTTTTTGATCTTGGGAATTCTGGCTGTGAATCGATGTACAACAATTGTGGTCAAAAACGCTTGATCTAAGCCGGGCGTGGTGGCGCATGCCTTTAATCCCAGCACTCAGGAGGCTGAGGTAGGAGGAGCGTTGTGAGCTCGAGGCCAGCTTGGGCTACAACTCTAGCGCAAGGCCGGCCTGACCTACACAGTGCAAACCTGCCTCAAAAAAAAAAAAACAACCAGGACCGGGAGTTTGGCTTAGCGGCTTACGCGCCTGTCAGTCAGGCGCGAGGTTGTGAGTTCAATCCCCAGTGCTGAAAAAAAACAAAAAAACCCCAAAAAACCACCCTTGATCTACAGAAGGTCATTAATGTTTTGTGACCGTATAAATTGTAAGAGAGGATTATTTTATGTGGAGGTATTATTATTATTATTTTGATACCAGGGATCAAACTCAGGATCTTACACTTGACAGGTGGGTGCTTATGCTTCTGAGCTGAATCCCCAGCATGTGTAGGTATTATTATTATTATTATTATTTACTTATTTTTTTTTTGTGGCACTGGGGATTGAACTCACAATCTTGCGCCTGCCAGACAGGCACTTAAGCCATTGAGCCAAACTCCCAGCCCTAGTTTATTGAGGTAGGGTCGCACTATGTAGGTCAGGCTAGCCTTGTGCTCATGTTGTAGCCCAAGCCGGCCTCGAACTCACAACACTGCCCCTACCTCAGTATCCCGAGTGCTGGGATTAAAGGCGTGCGCCAACACGCCCAGCTATGTGTAGGTATTATTATTGTTAAATACAGGGACTGTTTCCGGGCACAGAATATGAATTGTAAATTAGGATGGACATTAGGTGTGATTATGATGATATAGCAAAGATTTGCAGTCCTAGATCTACAAATGTGTGGTAGGAAATTAGAACAAATGAGATAGATCAGGACACATGGGCTCTGCCTAGCCTGTTAGAAAAGTACTTTGACACCAAGCCTTAAAATACCCCATGGAGTCGGCACCGCCTCGTTCACACAGTCAGAGAGCTCCCTGACACTAAGCCTCGAAAGCAAAAAGACTAGGGCAGCCTCACAACGTAGGCGAACACAGGACTGGGGCAGGTCCCAGCAGCACTGCTCCCAGGAAGGGGCCGCTTCACCATTGTTCACTTACTAAAATAGAACTCAGGTCCTTTGGTCAGGTTCCCCCAAACTTTTCTGAGGTGTCCATAGCCTGAAGTTGCTTTTAGGCTGTCTTTCACCTTGTTCCAAGGCTGTGGAACAGAAACTAGCCTCTGTGGTCAGGAGGTGGATGTTAAGTATATATTTGTTTTTTACTGTGACTTGTTCAGGACCACATTTTACAAAATGCCTTGTTTCTTTTATTATTGTTTCTGGAATGGAAAGTTTTATTAAAACTTTTAATATGAATATAGAATAGTTTTTTAAATTGTGCCTTATTTTGAAAGATTGAGTTAAATTCAAATGTATGCCAATGCCTTTCAAAGTAAGGTAATATTCAGAGACAGATGTCCTGATTAGATGGTTAAAAGAAATTTCTGGAATATTCACATTCGATGATTCCTTATTAATGAATCTCTTTCACTTACATCTAACCAAAAACTGCAACATTATTATTATTATTATTTTTATTTATTTATTTTTTTTGCAGCACTGGGGATTGAACTCACAACCTTGTGCCTGTCAGACAGGCGCTTAAGTCGCTGAGCCAAACTCCCGACCCTAGTTTTTTTTTTTGTTTGTTTGTTTGTTTGTTTGTTTTGCGGCACCGGGGATCAAACTCACAACCTCGAGCCTGACAGATAGGCACTTAAGTCACTGAGCCAAACTTCCAGCCCTGGTTTTTTGAGGCAGGGTCGCACTGTGTAGCTCAGGCCAGCCTTATGCTCACGTTGTAGCCCAAGCCGGCCTCGAACTCACAACGCTCCACCTACCTCAGCCTCCCCGAGTGCTGGGATTAAAGGCGTGCGCCACCACGCCCGGCTCCCGACCCTGGTTTTTTGAGGCAGAGTCACACTGTGTAGCTCAGGCCAGCCTTGTGCTCGCATTGTAGCCCAAGCCGGCCTGGAACTCACAAGGCTCCTCCTACCTCAGCCACCCAAGTGCTGGAATTAAAGGCGTGGGCCACCAAGCCTGACTTGCAACATTATTGTACATTTTCTTTCTTTCTTTCTTTCTTTTTTTTTTTTTTTTTTTGCGGTACCAGGGATTGAACTCACAACCTCGCACCTGCCAGACAGGCTCTTAAGCCACTGGGCCAAACTCCCAGCCCTAGTTTTTTGAGGTAGGGTCCTACTATGTGGCTCAGGTCGGCCTTGCACTCACATTGTAGCCCAAGCCGGCCTTGAATTCACAACGCTCTGCCTACCTCAGCCTCCTGAGTGCTGGGACTAAAGGTGTGCGCCACCACACCCGGCTATTGTACATTTTCATTAAATAGTGTTAATAAGCTTAGTTGCAAACAAAATACTTAAGCTATTTGTTTAAAAAAGAGAAATCCACAAGCTATTAACTTTTGAATTCTCCCTACAGAGTAGCTGTCCATCATCTCTTCCTACTTCCCCATCTCCAAATAAATCATCTTTTAATTTTAAACTGGCCTTGAACCCACTATATAACCAATGCTGGCCTCCAACTCAAGGCAATCCTCCCTCAACCTCCCAGATGCTGGGATTACAGGTGTGTGTCACCACACCTGGCAAGTTCTTTAGTCTTTTTTTTGTTTGTTTGTTTGTTTGTTTTGCGGCACCAGGGATTGAACTCACAACTTCGCGCCTGCCAGGGCAGGCGCTTAAGGCACTGAGCCAAACTCCCGGCCCTGGTTTTTTGAGGCAGGGTCGCACTATGTAGCTCAGGCCGGCCTTGTGCTCGAGTTGTAGCCCAAGCCGGCCTCTAACTCACAACGCTCCGCCTACCTCAGCCTCCCGATTGCTGGGATTAAAGGCATGCGCCACCACGCCCGGCATAATTTTTATTTCTTTCTTTTTTTGGGGGGAGGGGGCACTGGGGATTGAACTCACAACCTCGCGCCTGTCAGACAGGTGCTTAAATCACTGAGCCAAACTCCTGGCCAGTTCTTTAGTTCTTTACTGATGCTAGATTTAAGATCACCAAGAGCTGTGTGTTTCAGCAGGGCAGTGGCATGGCATCCACCCCTGGACTCACAGGGTGGCATAGCATGGCATGGTGTGCAGCCCTCCCCAGGCACTACAGTAGCAAGACCCTGTCTCTAAAAAATCAAAACCAGAATGTTGTTTTGTGTTTTGTAGTATGGGGAACTGAACCCAGGCCCTTTACACCAAGCTATGTCCCCAGCACTTTTAGTTTTTGAGACCAGGTTTTGCTAAGTCACTAAATTGCCCAGCCTGGTCTCAAAATTGCAGTCTTCCTGCCTTAGCTTTCCAGAGTGCTGGGATTATAGGCATGGCCCACCATGCCTGGCCATACAATCTGTTTGATATTCTGCTTGGAATTTTAGCACGGTAGATACCAAACTTGGTTCCAAGATCAAATGTGTATTTGAGTATTTGATTTTTCCTTTTCTTTTTTTTTTTTTTTTTTTGTGGCACCAGGGATCAAACTCATAGCCTCGTGCCTGTCAGACAGGCACTTAAGCCACTGAGCCAAACTCCCGGCCCTGGTTTTTTGAGGCAGGGTCGCACTATGTAGCTCAGGTCAGCCTTGTGCCGCGTTGTAGCCCAAGCCGGCCTCGAACTCACAACGCTCCGCCTACCTCAGCCTCCCGAGTGCTGGGATTAAAGGCGTGCGCCACCACGCCCGGCTAGCCCTGGTATTTTGAAGCAGGGTTGCACCATGTAGCTCAGGCCGGCCTTGCGCTGGCACTGTAGCCCAAACTGGCCTTGAACTCACAACGCTCGTCCTACCATCAGGCAGCCTTGCGCTAGCATTGTAGTCCAAGCCAGCCTTGAGCTCACAATGCTCCTCTTACCTCAACCTCCCGAGTGTTGGGATTAAAGATGTGCACCACCACGCCAAGCTTTGAGCATTTGATTTTGGTAGTGAATTTACAACCCAAATCTTTTTTTTTTTTTTTTTTTTTTTTACGGCACTGGGGATTGGTAGTGAATTTAAATTGAAAAATGGACTTTTCAGATTTCATGACCATAATTGGAATAAAGAGAACTCATTTAAGAGCAAAAAAGGGTCAGGGATATAGCTCAGTGGCATTGCACCTGCCTGGCAAATGCAAGGCTCTGAGTTTGATTCCTGGTACCAAAAAAAAAAAAGAGAGAGAGAGAAATATAAAACATGTACTATATCTGTGAGAATATTTTAGTTGGTAAGATACACAACTGAAAGGATAAAAAGTAAAATTATATTCTACATGTATAAATACAGTTTAAAATGTTGAAGGAATAAATGGGACCATATATAACTAATTAAAATAATAGTAATGTCTAGAGTCACCCAGGCTACTTGGGACCCTGAGACAGGAAGATCATAAATTTAAGGTCAGCCTGATCGCTTGACCTATCCCAAAATATAATTTTTAGAAAGAGTTGGAGATACAGTTCAGTGATAAAGCACTTGCTTAGCATTCATGAGGCCTTGAGTTCAATTCCCAGTACTGAGAAAAACAAAACAAAGAAAGACCAGATTTGTAAATAGAATACTGTTAGTGATTTGTATTTCACAGCTGTAGAGGTTGATTGATTGTGTCAACTTGAGACATTTAGAAGCTTAACTAAATGAGCTTAGCAACTCTGCACCCTACGGGGTAGAAGACCCACCCTAGGGTCATCACCTGCATGGTATAACAGGGAAGGAGGAAGCACAAACACATTCCATTGTTTGGAGGAGCTCCAGTCTTCATCCTGGCTTCCAGTGTAGACTCTAGCTTTCTGGCATAGACTCTTCAGCCTCCCAGCGTAGACCTTTCGGCCTTTTGTTGCAGACCCATCAGCCTGCTGGTGTGGACTTGCATAGGACCCTGGGGTGAACTCCAGACCTTGGGTAGAATCCTCTGGCCTCCAGCGTGCAAACACCCTTTGCACGCTTCCTCATTCGACTCTGTGGCTGACCATCGTAAGCCTATCCTATAATTTCTTATACTTTTGTATATCTTGTGTAATATCTGTTTTCTCTAGTAAAACCCTAATACAACAGCCAAAAAAAAGTTAGGATTTTCTGTTTGTAATTTTAACCCACTGAAGCCAGAATGTTGGAAAATAGTTACCACAAATACCAACCCAAAAGCTGCCTTCAAGTCTTCTCCAAGCCTCCCTTGACACTGAAGTTGCTCCCTCAGACCCTATCCCCGGCTTGAAGAGCAGCCTGGAACCTCAGGGCTCCTGTAGTTCCACCCATGGGAACCAGCCAAATGCATGTTCCTGGGCCTCACACCAGCTGTTTAGGTGGGATGTTTGAATCTTCAGAGAAGAGCCCCTGCTGGAAGTGTCTCCAGACTGCCAGTGTGGGGCTGCTGGCAGTGGGAACTCAGGCAGAAGTGCTGTTCCCCAGACATCAGGCAGGGAAAGGTTCAGAAAGAACACCAAGCCAGCCTGATTCTCTTTCCCATGGTCCACGCGGGGACAGAGGCAGGGGTCCCATGTGAACATCCCTGCTCTCAGGTATCAGTGTTAGTACGGTTCTGGTCCTGGCTGGCTTCACATGCTGGTGCTGGCTGGTTGTGGGGTGGTCCAAGGTGGCCTTGGGAACAACTAGCTCTCCTTCACCTGGTGTCTCATTACAGCAGGCACCCTGGTCACACTCATGGGACTGGGCAAGGTTTCCCAGAGAACAAGTGAGAGCTCCAAGGCTCTCACCTGAGGCCCAAACTGAATTGACAGCCACTTCCACCAGAGGTGTTGGCCAAAGAAAGTCAGCAAGTCAGAGCAGGTTCAGGGGCTGGAGAACACAGATATCACCTCTTGAGGGGAGGGATAAAGTCACAATGTGGTTACAGGGAGATAGTTTGCGATCACTCCACATGTTGTGTTACTGTTAATCCTGCTAAGTCATCTCCGTTGGATTAAAATATGCCTAGCACAGCTGGGTGTGGTGGTCCACACCTGTAATCCCAACACTTGGGAGGTTGAAGCAGGAGGATTTGAGTTTGAGGCCATCCTGGGCCACATAGTGAGTTCAAGGCCAGCCTGAACTACATGATGAGACCCTGACTCAAAAAAAAAAAAAAAAAGAAAGAAAGAAATGCCTAGCACATTAGTAGAGTGCACACCCCACCCCCGTGTGTAAGGGTGAGTCAAGGAGGCCTGACCTTGAGGACTATGCCCACCCCTTCCTCTCTTAAGCTGTTCACCTACTCTATCTCCTGGCCACCATGAACAAAGCACATTTCTGCCGTGGAGCCAGCAGATGATGCACTGAATCCTCTGAAACCATGAGTCAAATAAACCTCTTCTGTGTTAATCACTTTCCCGGTCAGGAGGCACAATGCCCAACACCCACAGTTTAGTCCATAATCCAGTGACTCCAAGGCATGACAAAGCAGCATAGCAGTGGAAAGCTGCTTATGTTCTATTATGGGAATCAGAGAAAAGGAAGGAGCTAGGGAGAGAGACAAGTCCTTCCAGGCTGAGACCCCAGTAACCCACCTCTTCTCACTAGACTCCACCTCCTACATAACAGCAAGTCAGCTACAGCACCCCCATCATTCAGTCACCCAAAAGGCCCGCTCTTGAGCAGATGAGGCTCTTGGGGGACATCTAGATATAAATCATAACACCTTCTTTTAGTTGCAGATATCAGATATTGTGTCTCAGGAATGGAACAGTTGAGGAATCTTCAGTGCCTGCCCTCCTAGGCTGGCGGGTCCACAGCGCAGTCCCAAGCTTGCTTCTGCCAGAGGTGTAGAGAGCAGAGGCTCCCCGGGCTGCTTCAGGGGACCACGGGACGGAGGAGGGGCCTTGCTGACTGCCAGCTAGCATTGAGTGTCCCCTTTGCCCTGTGGATGGCCTAATCTGTGAGCCATGCAGACCTCCCCACGCAGAAGCTGGCGCAGCACCAGCACATTAAGTCAAGCCAGTGACCCAAGAGCTTTTCCATGTCCTGGAGGCTGGAAGTGATTCTGGCCCAGGCTGGCTCGCTCCCACATCAGAGCCATTCTGAAATCACCGTGCATTTGACTTGCCGCTGCTCCTGGGCGCTGCAATCCCTCGGAAACCCTCGCAGCTCCGCGGTGACTGCACCAGTGACCCTCAACGCCTCCCTTCACGTTAAATGAAACGGGTTTGAATCATACAACACAGGTTACAAGAAATGTTGTTTTTATTTCCTTAAATGAAAGTTTATCTCCTCCCAGCTCTGATTCAACAGGCAGATGGGAATTCCTCTCCTCATCCACCGGGGTTGTGGAAAAGTTCTGAGGTGCTGCTAAGATTTTGGAATATTGCATCAGGACCCCAGGAGGCCACCACCTGGTGTTAAAGTCCCCTGGGCTCAGCCTCCCACCCCCCGCCCCCAAGATGCCATCTCCTGCACAGGTCTGGGACGATGCGTGGGGCGGGTGTCCCTCTCCTCGACTTCTATGCACTCCACAGCCTCCAGCCGCCACCCCACCCCCCACCCCGCTTATACCCCGCCCCGCGGACCTGCCGGCTTTCACGCCCAAGGCCACGCCCCTCTGGCCCGGCACGGGGTCCGGGTAACCCCGGAAGTCCGTCCTGTCCCCTGCCTCGGCCGCTGGTGCCCCTGCAGCCCCCACCGTGCCGGATCCGGGCTCCTCCGGTGATGCTGAAAGAGGGCTCTGGGAACTCCCCCGTGCAACGCTGGGACCTGGCGCTCTGGGGAGGTCGTGGTCTGAGCTCGGTGGCCTCGTCCGTTCCCACGCGCCCACAGTCACCGACAGAGACCAAGAATGGGACGGGCCAGCCGGGCGGGCGCATGCGCGCTCACGCAGCCAGGCTTCCGCTCCCCAGGCTCGGGGTAGGGGTAGGGGTAGGGGTAGGGGTAGGGGTA
>RJWM01047102.1:0-12058 GCA_004363535.1 Dasyprocta punctata
TACTTTTCATTGAAAGCATGATATGTGTTTTTTCGTAAGGTAGTCAGAGACTTAAAAAGAGGTTTTCGTTAAACACGCCGACTCTTTGCTCAGGCTATCAAATGCCCGACAGGCAGCCAGCAGCAGAGCAAAACTCGCTGGAGAGTTTGTAAGGCTCCGGGCCACCGCCTTCTCGGCTCTGCCCACAGGCGCAGCCGCGTGAGGAGCCGCTGCCCATCGGGCCTGCGTTCGCCTCGCCTGTGCCGCTGCCCATCGGGCCTGCGTTCGCCTCGCTGTGCCGCTGCCCTCCAAAGCTGAAGACACCCCCAAGAGAGGCTTAGTCTTCGTGACCATTTTTGCTACCGCCGGGACCCACGCTAGCCGGGGACACATCCCGGTCACTGTGCAGCTGCCCGCCCCTTCGTCCTCTCCGTCCACCTCGGTCGTGCCGCACTGCAGCCCCCGGGTTCCGAATCTCCGAGAAAATCTCTCTGTGAACGTGCGTCCTAGACGTCCCGCCCTGAACTTCTCCCCGCATACACTTACTCTCTTTAATCTGTACTCACCGCGCTGAGCCCTGCGCCCGCCGCTCCCTCCCCAGCCTGTTTCACTTGGCTAAGGGGTCTCAGCCAGGAAGACAGGTTGGAAATATCTTTTTCTCACCCCCAGTACTCCCGCCTCCCGCATTCAGCTGGTTACAAAGCCCATTCGCATGTATCACAGAGGTCTTCTGCCCCGCTCTCTATCTCTGCGGTAACAGTCTGGATAAGCCTTCATTATTCCCTTCCTGATGATGACAGTAACTGATACCACTCACGCCCGCTTTGGTCTCTCTGTGCCAGCACCAGGAATCTCCCACGAAAATCAAAATTCAGTCATCTTCCAGGCTAAAATCTGGCTGCGATTCCCCGCTCCAGCCCACAAGCCTGGTTGCCCAGCCGTGTACCCGGGTCTCGGCATCTCTGACTCCCGCACGCGTCCCCTTCCAGGATTTGCTTCTGGAGCCCTAACGGTACCCCTGTTCGGGCTCCACCCTCGAGAGACGCACCTGAAGTTCCGCGCCAGTGCCCGAGCTCCGCGGTGAGCCCTGGCTTTGGCCCCACCAGACGGGAAACCCCTTCTCCCCCTGCTCCGCCTGACACGGGGGTCCCGCTTTTCAAAGCAGAAACCGAAGGCCGTTTCCTCTCTCCCACACCCTCTGCTTCCGTCTCCTTTGTTGCACACATGATTATCATCAACTGCGTCCCAGTGAGTAATCATTTCCTCTTATGAATCGAAGTTAGCCTCATCATATTTCGTTCTGGACTTTCTGATAGCACAGCTCATGAGGAACTCAGTTTTCTGACTGTCAGACCACAGAGGGTCACATGTTGGTGGGGGAAGCAAAGATTTTGGTATATACAAGCTTTATTTTTACAAGAGGGCATTTTTTTTTTTTTTGTACCGGGAATCGAACTCAGGACCTTGTGCTTGCCAGGCAGGCACTTATGCGGCTGAGCTATAATCCCAGTCCCAGGCTTTATTCTTTAAAGTAGATTTTATCTGTTCAATAATATTATGTACCTTTTATGAATCATTGTTCCTGGGGAAAAGAAAATTTTTCTTATACATTTTCACGGACAACTTTGACTCCAGAAACACCAGTGTCTGCATTTTGGAAAGCACTGAGTACGCTTGCTCGATACCCTCGCCGGCCTGGTGGTCACTCTAGAAATAGCCACTAGGGGGCACCATTGTCACTTATTTCTTTATACAAGTTCAGGGGATTTCGTTTTAGGGCAAAACTAGTTTTGAACACAAAAAGTTCTTATGTCTACATTTTAATAGCCAGTTCTGATTTTTCAAAGCTAAGTAGAATATAATTTTCTTATTCTTTGTCTCCATTCTTTATCTCACTCAGAAATCTACCCACTAATAGTCATTTGGTATATTTTCAAAGGAGAAATCAAACTTCACCCTTTCCCCCGACTCCAGTGAATTCTTCATTGAACAAGCATTATGTTTGAGTCTCCAACTGTCCGCAAGCCATTTCAACAGGACATGTGGGAGACAGAGAACTTAGTGCAATGCAAAGACAACAGGGAAAGGAAAAAGGTTTGCTTCTACTGTTAGTCTGTTCATATTCTGAGGCTAAATAAGTAAATAAATAAAAATGATTTTATACTTCTTTTCATTCTGGTTCTTAGCTTGTGTATCACGACATCTATATCTATATCTATCTATCTATCTATGTGTTTGTATCTGTATCTATTTGGAAAAACATGTTCCACATTAGCCATTATACAAAAGCACATTAAAACCACATGTGATATTGTTTCACACCCATCAGAGTGACTCATAAAAACTGTGTGTGCGTGTGTGTGTACTAGAATCTGCATTTCTACAGATAAACAGATGTGTCTCTGTACACAGATAGATACATAATGTGCACACGTGTTAGAGAAAGATAGGCAGATAGATAGATGATAGATGGATAGGTAGATAGATGATAAATAGGTGGACGATAGATACATGATAAATAAATAGGTAGATGATACATAGATGGACAGATAGATAGATAGATATAGATAGATGATAAATGAGTAGGTAGATATAGGTAGATAGATGATAAATAGGTAGATGATAAATAAATAGATAGAATTTTGTAGCTCTGTTTCCCAATGCAGCCTGGAGTTTGTGACACCCCAGTAGAAGCAAACCCATTTAGCACTCAGATTTGTTTTTTTAAATACCATTTTCCCATAAAAAGGACTTGGCTTCAATAGAGAAATTGTCAATTCTAGCTCTTAAACAGTGAAAATAAAATTCATAAAGTGAGCCTGAAGCATAGTGTAGTTGGTTCTAAAAAGTAAGAAGTGATAAAATATATTTTTTTAAAAATAAAAAGATAGGGGTCACCTGAAAGAGCTCCTGACAGGAAAGGCAGGAACACTTCAGTGATCCCATGAGTAGCAATCATTTGGATTACAACCTAAAGAATAAAATATAAATAAGCATAAATCTCTTGGAAACAAACCAATCAATAAGTGGAAGAGAAAGGAAAACTCTTACAGAGGAATTCTAATTCATAAGTGAAGAAGAAACAGGAGAATAAAAGGTAATCACGAGAACACAAAGGAATCGTAGCTGGAGGGGAACCTCACTGACAAACGATAGCAGTCAGTGGATTGAGTTTTAAGGAGGAGCAGCTGTCTGCATCGCCCAGATTATCTCCCAGGAAATATTTATTCAGTACTGCAGTAAGTTTAACATACTTCCCAAAATGCTCTTTTCATACTACTCCCTCCAGAAATAGAGCTTAATTCTCTTTACCTGGATTATACGTTGGACATAATGATTTGCTGCTAAAATAGAACATGAAAATGGAAAAACCGAGGATTGACAGTGAAGAACTCTGACAGGGCCATCGGAGAAGGTGATTGACACAGACATGCTGAGGGCGTTCCCCTCGGATGCCACGGCACCTCCTGCGTGATACTCTTCCCCTTGACTTGTGCGTTCAGTTCAGTCATGACAGACCAGACCTACAGGCAGGCTACAGGAGACACTTGGACAGTGTCGAGGTCACGAAAGCTGAAGAAAGCCCTAGAGACCCTCGTGGATGGGAGGGGGCCAAGGAGACATAACTACAACACAATGTCGCAGCTTGGATCCTAGAACAAGAAAAAACACCAAAGGATTGTTAGTGGGGAAAAAAAATGGAGAAACATAAACAAAGTTCATGGTTTAAAGATATTTTATCACTGTTTAACTCATTTTGATCACTGTACTGTGGTTATGAAAGACATTAAAATAAGAGAAATCTGGGTATAATTTGTATAAGAACCCTGAGAATTTTGCACCCATTCAGTGAGCCTATTACATCAAAATAAAATAAATATTAGTCATGTAAGCTTATAAGTAGTGTATTATATACTAAAATAAAAGGATAATAACAAACTACTGACAGACACAAAACAGGCGTTGAACTTAAAAATTATGCCAAATATAGGACACCAGACACAAAAAGTCACACATTCTGCCTAACTAGATTTATATGGTCTTCTACAACAGATAAAAGCAATAATGATAGAAATCTTACCCATAGGTGTCCCTGAATGGACAGGAAGGAACTTTCTGGGGTCCTGGAATTATTCTATGTCCTAGCTGAGGAGGTAGTTACACGAATTCCTATATTTGCAAAATCTTGTGTAACTAGGTGGTTTAAATGTGTATTTATTATATGTGAAATATACTTCCATAAAGTTGCTTTTTTAAAATGAAAAATTATGGAACTGAGAAATGGATTTTCTAAGAAGCGTTTATAAAACACACCGGGTATAAATAAAATAGCACTAACCTGATCGGCCAAGAACAGGCTTTGGTCTGTTTAAAGCTTTGAAAATAACCATAACCCCCACATTGACCCTCATGTTCTGAGCCTTGAAACCGGGAAACGTTCTGAATTTCCAGGAAACCAGGGTGAGAGCAGGCTGTTCCCACACGTCCAGCCGCTTCTGGCCTCCCTGTGTATTTGAGATTCATTTACAGCCATTAAAGCACTAATAAATGATCGGGACTCACGGCGCAAGCACACTTTGAAGCTCAGACCACTTCCTTCCTCTGCTTGGAAGCGCTGGAGGCCAAAGAGCTGAACTGACCGGAAATGAGGCTGGCAGGACATCCGAAGAGTTAACGCAGCACTCACTGCCGGGGCCCTCACCCACGCCCACACCTCCGGTCCCAAACAGGGACCCCTGGACAGGCGAAAGTCTGTTGGAAGGAAAAGAAATGGAGAGAAGAGGTGGGGAAGTTCCCTTGGAAAGCTTTCTCCTTAATTATTAATATTGCGGGAAGAGGATAGGATAGAGAATTGGAGAATGGGGCCTGGATTCAGGAGCCATGGAGGCTGGAAATCCAGACAACGAAACCTTGGATTCCTCTTCTGAAAATTTCACCCCATAAAGAGAATCCGCATGTTAAAAACCCTCCCTGGAGATCTACTAAGATAAATCTAAGCAAAAGCTTGGGTTTTCGTGCTTCCTGATCCAGTGGTTGGATTTCAGTGGGTTGTACCTCTCTGTCTCTTTGACATCTTCCTTTTTTGTTTGTATTATTCATCTCACTGCTTGGTAAAACGGGGACCCTGTGTCCCACCCCTATATCACACGTTCCCGGAAACACAATTTTTAAGAGTCCCACAGACTCCCTAAAGAATCTCTAAAAATGAAAAAGAAAAAAATATGCTTTTAAAAACCTTGCTTCACCGGGCGTGGTGGCGCACGCCTTTAATCCCAGCACTCAGGAGGCTGAGGTAGGCGGAGCGTTGTGAGTTCGAGGCTGGCTTGGGCTACAATGCGAGCACAAGGCCGGCCTGAGCTACACAGTGTGACCCTGCCTCAAAAAACCAGGGCCGGGAGTTTGGTTCAGTGACTTAAGCGCCTGTCTGGCAGGCGTGAGGTTGTGAGTTCAATCCCTGGTGCTGAAAAAATAAAAAATAAAATGAAAACCTTGCTTCTAATGTGGAATAGCCAAAAATTCACAGTAAAGTTGTAAATATAGTACAGAGACCCTTTGAAAGAACCCCTGCAGATTAAAAGTAAGCATGACACTCCAGCCTCCACGTGTGATGTCCTAACCACCATGCAGCCGTCAAAGTCAGGACAATCATGCGTACACTCACACATTCCTACCAGAATCTTCCTGCTTCACGCAGCCTTCACCGTGTGTCCTAACAATTTCTTTAGAACAAAAGGAATCACATGTTGCATGTAGTTCCCAAGTCTCCTGAGAACCCATCAGTTTCTCGAGGATTCTTGACCTTCATGACCTTGATTTTTGTAGGTTCCAATTTCTCCCAGCAGGCCACCCCTACCAACAGGAAGGCCTCTTCACCCTGACGCCACCCTATGGCACCCCACCTAGGGTCACCCCACCTTCCTCCACCCCATCCCTGGACAGCTTCTACCTACTCGGGTCCCAACCTCCTGCTCCTGCATGACCGCGCCCTCCACTTGCTTGAGGTGGTTTCGGGACCACGCTGTCATCAAACCTCCGTGAAGGTTTCCACGCCCAGCGTGAGTGAGCAGAGGGCTAAGAAATGCGGGAGGCCCCAGCCTCCCCCATGAGTGTACTCATTGTGCCAATAAAAGAAAAAAAATGTAAGACATTGTTATGCACTGCACAATGCTTCAGTCAACAGCAGACCACAGGTCCCAGAAAATCTTATCTCCTAGTGACATCATAGCTACCTGAGAAATGATGCATTTCTTTGACCATATGCCCATCAGCAAGCCCTGTGTTATCGGAGAGAGAGAGAGAGACAGAGAGACAGAGAGACAGAGACAGAGAGGGAAACGTCAGCAACCTTGACATTTGCCAGCTCAAACATGGCTCCTCAGCTGTGTGAATCCCGGCAGTTAAAAAAAAAAAATAGTGATGGATGTTGGAGAATCAACTCCCAAACCTTGAGGAAGTCTTGAAGTTTTCTGCTTTCTTTTTCCTTTAGAGAACTCTCGGGAACCTGGAGCATAAAAATTACCTGTTAACAACTTCGTGGAATAATACTGACAGCCGAAAGACATCCTGACTGCTGCCGTGGCCAGATTATCAGTGTCCTGGGAAAAGCTCCTGTTGCATTTACTGACTTTATTTCTGTAGAAAAATGCAAAGGTCTTAATGCGCGTGCATTCTAGGGTGCAGGAAGCAGGCCGATGACACAGGTCCCGAGTGCTCTGGGATTCTAAACAGCTGCCCCCGGCGTAGAGAGGCAGAGCTCTCCACCTCCAAGGAAACTCCGCACCTATAGATGTCATCTAAAGATGCCATCAAACACGGCCTCGGGAGCAAAGAAGGCCAGGGCTGGGGCTGACAGCAAAGCACCATGTGTTCACGGAAGCAGCACGGACAGAAGACTGCGGTGACCGTGTGACAAGCAATGTGGTCCCCACAGCACCGCCAGCCTCCGGGGCAGCTCCATTTCTCACGGTCTTCTCACCAGCATGCGCTGAAAGCCCCTGGCTCGGGCTCCACAGCGTCCCGTCCTCCTCACCCTGATCTCCCAGTTCCTTCACTGCCGATCTACTTGCTTTTTTTTTATTTGAAAGATAATAATCAAAACAGAACATTGAATAAAACAAAACAAAACAATAAATAGGAACAAAACAAAGCAGTGAGAACAATACTGCACATTATTATCTTAAAAATAGTTGCTCAGGCTACCAGACACAGGGATAAAACAAAATAATAAAATGGAACAAAACATTGGGTTTCAAAAACAGGACAGGAGGAAATCCCCCACAGTTGCCACAGTGCACACGGCCATCCTCCGGGTAGATGCCCTGACCGCCGGCCCCAGGCCTGCAGAGTCAACCAAACAAGGCAAGCACCGCACCGTCCCCTTCCCCTCAGGTGCTGTCACCTCACTCTGGGTCCTGCGAATCAGGGAGGCGGGGGTTGGTGGTGGTGGTGGAAGCGGGGGACGCTCTTCTGGTTTTTTAGCTGGCGACCGGCTGGCCCACGAGAAGGCGTGGTTTCTCTTCTGGCTGAGGCGCTTTCCAGTCAGCATGGCAGGGCTTGCTCCTCAGGAAGGCCAGGGTGCAGACTTTAGAAAGTCATGATTTGCTGGTAACTAGAAGTGGTTTGGAGGGGTGGAAGCGCTGTCACAAGGTACGAAGTGGGAAGGGTGAAGCCGGGGCGTTAATTAGCATCAGATAGCAGAGGACCCTGAAGGTTCTGCGGAGAACCTCGCAATTCATTCTGTAGGTGTTAAGGAGTTTGTGAGTAAGTTTAGGCAGAGCGTCGACTTGAGGTTTAGTAGGAGCACACTGCAGGAAATATCACACACACATGGGATAAATGTGATGTCCGTACACGGGCTCTCTCAGCGATCTGAATGAAAGGCGATGCCTGGGACTTGGTATAACCGAGGGAAAGTGAGGATCCCAGGAGGACGTCCAGTCCCCAAGAAGGAAAGGGATGTCGGAGGGAGGTACAGATTTTGTGCAGAAACGTAGGAGTTCAGTTTGAACACAGTGGGATGAACGTGGCTCGGGGTGGAACAGAGATGCTTGCTGACAGATTTCTCCAGAGCTCCAGGCAGGGGACATAGAGCTGGATTTGTCGGCTGTGTTTGCTGAGGGCAGGGGAGTGAGTTCAGAGGATCCTTAGGAGGCAGAGGACTGAGCACGGGTAGACATTTTGGCCAAGGATGGGAGGTTAAAATGAAGGCAGTGGAGTAGCAGCAGCCAGAGCGGACACAGCAAACGGGGTGCGGAACCTTACGGGGAGGAAACGGCAGGCAGGGCCGATGCTGCTGAAGAGGCCGAGTGAGATGCAGAGGGATAAATACGCATCGGATTTAGCAATAGGACGGTCGGCATTGACCTTGGCCAGGCCAATGCCATGCTGGGACCGGGAGGACCCAGCAAGAAGCCAACTAGCCAGCCTTTCTGGTAAGCCACACAAGCCACGCAGGGCCCAGGAAGAGAGAAGTCGGATAGCGCCTCCTGTGAGCCAACTGGGACGCAGGCTGAGAATTAAGACCCACCCACCTCCGAGCAACCGAGCAACTGGCTGGTTCAGAGGACAGGCTGAGTTGATAGTAACTAAGGTATATAAAGGAACTAAATGCTTGTATTGTTCAGTTGATTTTGAGGCCTGGGGCCAGCAGTCTGAGCATCTCTTGGGAGGATGACAGTATGCAATATAGCAAATATGGGGGATTTCCTTCTAGCTTGTCTTTGAAATCCAATATTGTTCTCACTGTGTTGTTTTGTTCTGATTAATTATTTTGCTTTATTCAATGTTCTGTTTTGATTGGTTTTATTTTGTTTCATTCTGGTTTGATTCTGCTATATCTGATGAAATGGACAACTGTTGTGAAGATAACAAGATATACTATGGTAGCCATAATTGTTTTCCTAGTATCCTGCTTCAAAGTTCTGTACCAGTGCTTTGTTTTGATTGGCTTTATTCTGTTTTGTTTTGTTGGGTTTTATACTCTTAATAAAATAAAATAAAATAAAATAAAATAAAAGTCACCACCCTCGAGCATGCAGTCTTCTTAATGAAGACTTCACGCCTCGCTCTGCCTCCCTGTGACAGACCTGTGCTGGGCTGCCGTGGTCCACAAAGAGTCCCCTCAGCCGCCCGACCATGGAGCTCACCCCGCACCTTACCCCTTAGCCTCACAACCAAACTGCTTCCTCTCGTCTGTCTGCCCTAGATGTCGCTTCCACCTCTCTGAGGAGACGGCATTTTTCTCTCTCTTCGGAGGAAAGATCAAGTTTAAATCTCAGTTTGCTCAAACTGCTCAAGTGTTTGTTTTACAGCTATTCCACAGTGAGTCTGCAGCAGGGGTCCGCCCAAGCCCATCGCCAAGTCTGCAGCTAGGACTGCAGCGCAGCACCCAAGGCTGAGGTTTTCTCCATGGGGGAAAACGAAGTCTCAAGGTTGGCAAGAACACAAGTCATTGGAAAGGTGCACACCTCATCCCAGCTGAGGCCTGTCTCCTCTGGATTGGCCCAGGCACTACCACCCCAGCACCCTCCAGATCCGTCTTAGGTGAGGCTCCCCAAACCTAGGGCGACCACTGCAAGGTGCCCTCCACTCCAAAATAAGGACTGCACCTTGCATATCTTTCCTTAGTCAGCCGGTCAGGCGGAGCTTGTCTGGATGCTTCTTGTTCTTTCCTCTGACCAACACACGCATGCACACACGTTTCTTCCTTCTCTAACCAAAAGCATTCATAGTTTTAGATTTATGCCAAAACGTTATGCAGTCACTTTTCATTCCTTTTTTCCTTTATACTTTAGGGATATATTGTTTTTAAAAAAGCAAAACAGAGAAAAGGATAGAAACAATACAGAATTCCAAAAAAAAAAAAAAGTAGGAAATTAACACTAATTTATATATTACACATTGTTATCTTAGAAGTAGTTGTTCAGGTTACAAGATTTAGGCACAGCTGGGTGTGGTGGTGCACACCTTTAATCCCAGCACTCGGGAGGCTGAGGTAGGAGGAGCATTGTGAGTTCGAGGCTGACTTGGGCTACAACGTGAGCACAAGACCGGTCTGAGCTACATAGTGTGACTCTGCCTCAAAAAAACTAGGGCCAGGAGTTTGGCTCAGTGGCTTAAGTGCCTGCCCTGGCACATGTGAGGTTGTGAGTTCGACCCCTGGTGCCACAAAAAAAAAAAAAAAAAAAAAGATTTAGGCACAAAAAACACGATTGAACAATCAAACAAAAAAGCACAAACTGTTCTATTGAATGAACTGACAGAGATTAGTAGTATAGCTATCTATCTTGCATATATATAGATACATACATATATATATGTGTGTGTACACTATATACATACAACCTTTTCCCTTCCTCCTTCTCTCCCTTCCCATATCCCAGTTGTTATTTCCTTTTGAACACTTTCTTTCAGGAATATATGTTTTGCATCACTAAAGCACAACTGCTTCCATTTCTAAGCGATCTTGTATTACTGGTATAAGCTTTGAAGCCCAGAAGAATTATGCATAGAGATTGGTGCTAATATTTATTGGGTGACCTAGGTCAAGTTACTTAACTTTACATCGAATGTGAATTGTCAGGCATCAGTTTGGGAGAAAATTGGGCATTAGGACAAATATGAGAATTACTGTATATAAAGAATATCCACAATGCTATATGAAGACAAAATTTCTTTTATCGTTGGTAAAATTAACGTTTGTGGAATGACTTTAGGTTTACGAAGTTCTTTTCACAAATAATATCAAAATAAGATAACTTTTCCTTGTGAGCTCAGTTGAGTGACAGTATTATAAGTCCTGTGCAGATGAGGAAGCCCACGCAGCCGACGGTAAGTTGCTGAAGGTCATACACGTAGTAAACGACAAAGGCAGGACTTTTGAGATGCAATCAAAAAATGCAGTGTGAATTTAAAACTTCTAAATTTATTACACTAAAAGACTCATCGCTATTAACCCCCCCACACACACACACACACAAAATACTCCATCACTGTTTTGAACTACATTTGTCCCATGATTCTTGCCACTTTCTGAAGCAGTTCTGGAAGTCCTCTTTCATGAGTGTCTTCAGTTGTGCTATTGTGGCTGCCTCCATATCTTGAATTGATTCAAAACATTTACCTCTCATGGTCATTTTGACTTTGAGGAAGAGACACAAGTCACACAGTACCAGGGCCCGTGAATAAGGTGGAGGAGGACCCCGCACAGTCAGGTTTTTACAAGCTGCCTTTCTGTGGATGGCACTTGGCGTCAGCATTCACCATATTTTTTATTACATTTCGTAAATACACCAAAGAGACCTTCCAGAACTGCTTCAGAAAGTGACAAGACCAATAGCATAAATGCGTTCAAAATTAGGGGACTGTATTTTGTTCTACTGTAATCAGTTTTTAAAGTATAAATAATCACAGCGTTTTTCAATCACCCTGGGTAGTTAGCCTGTGAAACCCACAAGAGCATTTACACTTCAAAGATCATTCTAAATATCAAAAAGCAATGCAAATGCATTACAGGAAATTTACCTCTACTCCTGCATTTTCAAAAACAACAGGCAGCACTTTCTATTGCTCCTCAATCCCGTCCTGTTTTATGGCGTGGAAAACATCGCTCTTGCCCTTCTCTCATCATTGGCAAATCCATTCCATCTTCCGGAACCATCCTCTGCTTTTTGGCATCAGTAAAAGCCACAGGACTTTCACTTTCATTAAGGAATAAGTATTTCTTTACGGAAGTGGCGATCATAGGATGAGAAATGCCTGGTGAGCACAGTTTCTTCCTTGCGCCATCAGCTGCCGCCGCCACTCCAGCTGCACGTGTGCGGGGTGACCTTTGGCCCCGGTTTCCGGCTCCTGCGGGCTGCACGCTACTCCTTCGGGATGGAGCACTCAGAAAGCTACTCCTTACTCCGAGTCCTCATTTGGAGCTCTTGCTGGCTTGTTTGCTTGCTTTGTGACAGCAGAAAATCCAGAACCCATAGAGTCTAACGAATCTGACCTCAACCCTTGAGCGTACCCCTTGCTAATCGTGTGACACCGAGCAGATGAGTCCACCCGCAGTGGTAGCTACAATTGCCATCGG
>RJWM01047103.1:0-12020 GCA_004363535.1 Dasyprocta punctata
TGTTTGCAAGGCAAACCTCAAGGGAAAAATTAAATGTGACTTTCTTTTACCTATTCAGTCTTACTATTGCCTGAAATTTAAATTTATAATAACTATTTGAATTACTTTTGCTAAGTAGCACAAAAGGATAAAAATATATACATAGAAATGGAGATAGAGAAAGGAAAGAAAATTCTATTTTAATATCTATATTCCTTCAATTAAAGACATGAAAGCAGGAGCTGGAGCTATAGCTCAGTAGTTGAGCATGTGCTTAGCATCCATAAGTTCCTAGATTCAGTCCCTAGAACTAATATTAAGAATAAAATAATGAAAAACAAAATTTGATAAGACAAATAAAAGCAGAAATAAATTAGGGTTATGATATGAAATTATACCTGTAGTTTACAGTCCTTTCAGTATTTGATTGGATAAGTACTCATATACAGAAGTAAGAGAAAGTATTTGTAAATCATTAATTTTTCATTGCAGAATACTATTAACAAATAGTACTAACCAAGTGAAATGCATGTGAACCATCAGATAAAACCAAAGAACATAGTTTCTAGTGGTCTTTGCAATGTAAACTTCAAATTTTTAACTTTGTTCAATGAGATTTGCAAACCTAATGTTGCATCAACTTTTACTTAAACCAACTTTTACCTCTTTTTCCCATTTGTATTTTAGAAAGCTCCTACTGTTGAAATTCTGTACCTATTAAGCAAATCTCTTTCATTAAAACTACTTCCTTGAATTGGATTATCTGCAGTACAGAACTTTATTTTGTCTTCCTAAATATTTGATAAACATTATATGGAACCAATTAGCAAATTAATCATTTCAATGTTTATTAAAACGCTCTTAATGACCTTTAAAGAAGAAATATGTGTGCTTTTATAAACATTATATAGTGCATTAATCTAGGATATCACGCAGAGAGAAAGAGACATTGAAGACATAATTCATTGGTTGTATAAAATGGGGTTCTGTTAGCAGGTTGATGAAATATTCTCAGAATGCTGTTATAAATATAACGATAAATTTCTGGTAGAGAAGTCAAGACAGCTTGGGGAGTTCGTAAGGAGTTATGGGTGAGATTCTCAAAGGGTGTTGTAAAGGTTCTGCAAAAGGGTATGAGTGCGCCAGACCAAGGTGAGCTGCTGTAATTGATTTCGCCTGTAATAATGCAAAACAGAGGGGACAGAAGAGCAGAATAACCTGAGACAGTGCTGTCCTGGCTTCACTCTTTTTTGAAGGCCAAGGACATAATTCTGCCTAACTTTGGAGATTTTCCTTCTTTGCAAAAACTATTATTTTACTTTTTGACTAGTAAGTATGTCAGTTTTAATACAACTACTGGATTGCTGCTCTCACAGGGGGATTGAGAATGTCTTGTTTAAAGTGAAGCTCAAAAGTCATCTCTCCTTTTTTCTGTCACACATTAAGAAATGATTTTCATCTTCTGCTTCACCTTCTCAAGGATGAAGGTACCCGAGTCAACCATTTTGTCTAGGAGCTTCTGGACGGATCTTGACAATGACAGGACTGGAAAGAAGCCATGATCAGTGGTATAGTTAATGCTCTTACCTTTGCTCTTGGAGACAGTTATAACCAGTCTATCTGACAACATGCTGCATCACTTTTAAGCCCCATATGTTGGAAGCGATTTTATGCAGTCATTTAAGCATAACCTCCCTTCGCTGTCTGAAACTCAGCAGGGATTGTTTCAGGGATGGAGGAGTCACAGTTCTTTGGGTCAGACAGCTTTGGTGACCTCTTCAAGAGCCTCACAAAGATTAGGCTGTCATACCTTGTCAGGTAGACTATGCTTTTAGAGCTAAAAGATTTAACATGTTCTTGTGCCTGTAGAATTTCTCCTCTCATATCTTTCAGCTGTAATTTCCATTCTTCCCATTTTATGGTCCTTTCCCCAATCAAAAAGAATTTGTCAGTGTTTACCAACCCCCTGTGCATCTCATGGCAGCAACCCTGCTCATCCTATCTCCTCAGACTAGAACATTTCCATCTCTGAACTAACACCATTCTCCATCTCAAACCTTCAAAATCCTGCTTTCATTCAAAGTTTAACACATAAGTCACCTTTAAAAAATCTAGAATGAGCCTACAATTAATTAATTCTGATTGTATTAGATATAAACTATAGATTAGTTGAATTAATTAATTCTATTTTAAAAACATATTATATATATGTATATATATATATATATATATATCAGTTGAAGTCCAAATATATGCATTTAAATTAGGGCTATTAATCTTAGATGCCATTTGATCATAAAAGAATTATCTAACATCTTCATTTGATGTTTTTATGTAGAAAATCAGAATAATAGCAGTATCTAACAGGGGATTTTTAAAGATGATTCAATGGAGACACATAGATACATAGATACTAAAAGCATATTTGGCATGAGCTAAGTGCTCTATGTTAGAAAAAGTATTATTTTTGTTGAAATTTACAATTCTGGATGTACTGATCACTTGATTTTATATATATATATATATGTATACACATACATATTTGAGAATTTTATAAGGCTTGAAACAAAAGATCCTATAGTCTTAATTTTTGTCCTTTGCAACATAAAATGTGTTTCCTTGTACACACTGTTCCATTAATGAAAACATTAAATTCAATCCACAATGGAAGAGACTCCAGAAGTTTTATTTTGAGGTCTACGAAAGGGGACACTTTTTTCTATTCTTTGCCTTCAACTATTTTTTTTCATAAACCATCCAAAAATGGTGCTTAAATGGATAAATGAATTCATTAAATAAATATTACAATGCAACATTTTACGTGTTTATATATGCTTCTTTAGAATATCTGTGTTGCAACAATACAACACATAACTGTAAATATGTTATTCAATATCAAGATGGACAAGTGTTTATAGAGATAAATAAAACTTCAGTAATATCTAGGAAAATTATTTATATTGAAGCAATGGAATTGGTATAATTTGAAGGAAATGTTCTTGGAACAATACATCATGGGTAAACAATACATTTTTGTATAGGCTATGAAAATTAATTTCAATTTTTCATGAGGATCTTCAGTATTTTCAAGTTGAGAAATTTAAAATTGAAATTGGATACAAAAGTTCAGGCAATGAGAAGCATAGTCCATAATGGTGTTGATGATGACACCTGGTTATTTATAGGTTAATTTCAGAGGAAAGGCAATTTACCTTTAAAATTGCCTTTCCCCTGAATCAAGCTTTATAATTCATTTTAAAGAAACCTATCTTTAACATGTTGATAATCCTGCAAAGTTGGTTTTATTGTTCCTGTTTTAGAGATGAGAAAATTATAGTGAAGGAAATGAAGTGAAGATCAACTTAGGAACAACATAGGTTGTGGAATTAAACTACACACAATTTTCTACTGTATCCTGTTAGAAAGGCTTACAGAAACATCTTTGGCTCACAAGCATGATTTAAGTCTAGAGAATTTAGAGAATATATTGTCTGTGCTACTCCAATTCATTTGAACTAACCATTTTATAGCAGCAATTCAAGTAATAGTGAAATACGGCACTAGCAATAGTTAGTCCTTTGAGGGTAGAAAATACCACCCAAATGGCTCTTTTCTCAAAATGAGGGTTTGGGATTTGATAGCTCATAAATTCTACTACAAACTCTTTTATTGCTCAGATGTGTTAAAGGTTATTCTGTTTTGAGACCCTCTTGATAGCTTTACCTGTTCTTAGCAAGTAATAATGATTACTGTTTAAGAATGCATTCACTACCTGTGCTGAATAATTATGACACACAGAGAATCTCTACAACTAACATTTAACACATTGGCACTGTTTGTTCTAGCATATACTTTTTTAGCACTGTATTTAAACAGTTTATAAGTTGAGAAAGCAGAAAACAGGGGAAAGGGCAGGCAATGGAAATGGAAAGGAACAACAGGAGAATGAATTAGAAACACTGAGGTATATATGGCCGATGATGGTAAAAAGAAAGGGAAAACTGTAGAGAGGGTATAATCCTTTTAATTTCCAAAAAACTAAATGTTTTACAAGTAGAATTTCACCCAGTACTTGGTATTAAGGCCAGCATACTCATACTGAGCTACAATCCCATCCTGACTTGAGCTCAAATTTAAGATCCTTATGGCTCAACCTCCCACAGTTCGGAGAACACAGGCACGCACTACCATAGCCAGCACAAGCACTGTTCAAAGGATAGGGGACAGGGGGATGGATCACTTGCAAAGGAGAAGGTGTCTAAGAGAACATTAACCAGAGGAGAGGAGGAGAGGAAAGGGAAGCATATTAAAAGATAGGCCATGTACAGGGACCTGCAAACCAAATTTAATATAAATATCATATGTCATAAACATGAGATAAAATTAATAACATCAACAAGTGCAAAAATGATAAAAGGGGATTTGGAAGAAGAAAAGAAAGGGCAGAGGGAAGGGGAAAGGGATTAAAAATTAATCAAGCTATGCTATGTACATGTACCTACTACCCAAGATGATTGTAAATTGTATGTAAATAAAAAAATTAAAAGAAAATTCTGTCCATATTTGAAAAAAAATTTTGGGGTCATGGTGGCACATGTATCACTGAAAGTAATTACAAAAGTAACTATTATTTCACATGGTACAAATACAAGATTCAGAGTTGTTCTCAAGTAATTCTGTCCGAGCTGCTGGTAAACTGTTCGCTCTGCATCCTTTTTACTAACTAAGTTAGATTTTGAGAAACAGAGACCGTGTAATGGTTACCTTGGCAATTGGGCTCTATTATACAGAAACAGGAAGCAAGTATTTTACACAGTAGTTACACGCTGCAACCTCTCAGAGAATGGGAAAACAATCTGAGAAGCAAGGAATGTATTCTATTGTGCTCTCAGCATCAGGAATTCTCAGCCCCTCCTTAGGTCTCCTGCCATATCTGCCTCTTCCAATTTGTTAAATCCGATCCATTGTGCTGTTCTCTTGTGTTCCTCACCGCTTTCATTGCTTCTCTTTGCTGTCTTCTCTGTGGTGTCTCACTTCTCTTGCCTTCAGCACTATTTTAGTTTGATGTCTTTCCTTATTTATCTAACACTCACATTTCCCAAAGAAAATCCCGTAGTACAGAGTATTCACATAAGGTGGAGTTTGCCTGTCTAGGTATAAAGCCAAAGAATTAGCACTAAAATGATACTGAAGATAATCCTATCTTTTGCTGAAGACTGAAAAGCTACTTTAGAATCCTGAAGTACCCCAGAGTCATCTTCAAATGTATTAACTGTCTTTCTTATTATTTGTAATTTCTTTCTTTCTCATAAAAGTCAAGTGGGAAAATAAATTAGTGAGTTGAGCTTTCCAGTAACTCAGACTCCAGATAAATGAAAATGTATTATAATTGTGTGCATTATAATTGAAGAAAGAATCATTTCCTCAGATATAAGATTAGAGTAAATGACCTCTAACTTCCTCTATAACTCCATTTCTGAGTTCTATGATCCACACAAGTACAGTTCAAAGTTTCTTACCCTTTTATGATGATTGCTTTGCTATAGTCACATTTAAAACTTGAATTTCCTCTTCTCTATTAAACACCTGAGTTAATCAAGAACTTGAAACACGATTCTAATATTTTTTATTCCCATGAGAGTAAGTCTGAAGCATTTTCTTTAAACTCCAGGGAGTCCTTCAGAACTCTAAAATCCCCAGGAGAACACATTAGTTCTGTTTCTTTCCTGTATCAGTAACAAAATAATTTCAAATTATTATACAAATTTTTTTTGCCCAGATTTTATTCTTTTGAGGAATGATAGCAGACTGCTAATTGTTAATATCAAGTGCATTTTCAAAAAGTAGAAAATAGAAATAATTCTTCATTCTGTTTAATTTCAGAATATGGTTCTATCATTTAATGAATTTTGTTTATTTGTTTTTAATTATCTAATCCGTACTCAGCACTGTTCTCAGGATACAATGTGAACAAAATATATGAAAATCCTTATCTTTGTGAAGTTTAAATTGTGGTTATCATCATAAAGTCCAGAGTCTTCCAAACTATTAAATATAATATTAATAGACCATTATGTTTTAGAGGTCCTTTAATGGTATTTTTAGTCTTCTTTTTGTTTTCACATTCTGAATTAAGTGTTGTGAAAAATATATACACTGTTTATTGAAAATAGAATTGGAATACTTCACCAACTTTATAGAAACCATTGAACCTTGAACTGTTTAAGCCTATAAGTACACCAAGGTTGGGCAAAATACCAATATATAGAATTTTACACTGTTTTCAATTTTAATATTTGCTCAAAGGATAAAGAAAGTAGTGTAGAGCCTTTCACAGCAATTTTTATATTAGTTTTTAAGATTACATAATAGCTGATATACAATGAACCCAGAACAAATAAACTATTTACACTAGCCAATATGAAAGAATATAAAACCTTTTGACTTTTCTCTGAAATACATCAAGTATATAGGAAGTGTTTGCAGCTGTGTTGTAATTGATTTCACTCAAGAGTAAAGACCTTTATAACTCAGTCGTGGCTATGTTATTGTCTGAATTAAAAGGGTTCTCCACTGCTTATATAAAGCACTTGGTACTCTAGCAGTGACTGGAGACTTTGATTGTTATACATGCACCCCTGACCTGCTATGGTTAAACTACAATTATCCTGACCACACATGAAATGTTGAAGAATTGCATCTTTGACTTAAAGAATTCTTAATCTATGCATATCTACTTAGTATTACTCGGGTGGCAAAACACATAATAAACTAGGCAAGAACTCTACTGACAGTGACAAAATGGCTACTTAATTTGGGCTATACCAAGACAAAACTGCCTTACTATGTTTATGTTAAGCAATAGAGACTTTCCTTTAATAATGACAAAAAAATACTGAAGCCAAAGTTAAGAGAATGAACCTGCTCTCATGTTTACACATTATTGTTAAATCCAGACAACTGAGTAAGATACAAATATTGACGTTAAACCCTAAAGAATTGGTTCATATAGCAATTTCAGTGTAGTTTTAGAATTTCTTTAAAAATATGTAGTCATTTTCCTTTGTTACCTGCATAGAATATCTATTACTCAGCAAATTAAAGAGACTTCACTTAGTAAAAGTGCATGCTCCCTGAATTATAAATCAAAGCTGCATTTGTTTTCTTGAAAATTTTTCCCCAATGGCATTGAAATTGAGTATCTGGAAGTACTATTTTGAAATGTGTTCTCTTGGACCTCATACTGAGAATCTTAAATATTGAATAAACATGCTGACACTACTCCCCTGAATGATTTAACTGCTGACAACAATTTCACCATTTAAATAAATGAAGGTGTTTCTCTTGTTTGTATATAACCCTAGAATGGAAGATTTAGTGGAGTTATCCAGTAAGCAAATAGTCAAAAAATAGTTTGGAAATGCAATTTATTGCATTGTTATATAACCATTGTTATGTAACTGTGAATATGTAATAGACAATTCCTGAAAATTAAAATTACTAGAATGCATAAAATGTTCTTGTGTATCGAAGACTAAGTTTAATGCAAAAACCATGAGTTTGTGCTTCACAAGTCTGTTTCCTTTTTAGTGCTCTATAATGTGCAATAGAGAAATAAACAGATTAAGATGCAGGTAGATTCTACCCAGGTGATTCCTGCTGAAAAAATGAGAAGAAACCATAATGGGAAAGAAATAACTTCAATAATAAAATTCACAGAAAACAAAGTCAAGTCGGAGCATCACACATTTTTTGCCATAAAGTCTCATAAATATGTGTATGTCAGACCCAAGTTTATTCTTTAGACTATTTCTATGGATGAATTATTAATTTTAATTTTATGAGTTTTATTATATTAAACAATGAGTTCTCTACAGGAAAAAATGTCACAAAAACAATGTATTGTGTTTCTAGTATTTATTTAATGTTTATAAAAAGCATCAAAATTTTCAACATCAACTAGTCTTTGTGTATAAGGTCTAAAAAAAAAAGAAATAAACTCCTATATGAACTACAATGAAGATACCAATTGCCCTCTACAAAAAAATGATCTTTATTTCAATAAACACACCTGAGGCAGTCTTCACAGGACAGCACCACATTTCGTATACTGGTATCTCTTACACTGATAGCATATCCATGTGTTCTGCTTTCTCGGTCTTTTTGTAGGACAAACGATATCTCACTGGTCATGATGTTTTTTCAGGAAGTTATTATACTGAATGATGTGTAGTTAACAGGAACATAAAATATCAATAAAATAAAGTTAATTCTTAGTATGTATTGCATATGTATAATAAACATCAATATTTTCACATTAGCTGCGTACTTGCTGACAAAACCTAGGCGACATCAGAAATAAAAATATAAATGTGAGACAATGTAAACTCAAACAAAAGCCTCCCACAGACATAATCTTTGCTTCAACTGTCACTATCAACATTGTATGATAAATTGTATTTATTTACCTTCCTCTTGACATCAACAGGAGTCACCTGTCAGTAAAGAAAATAACTTATTCCTGTGATGTCTGGAACAGGGAAAATTTCTGGAAAACAATAGATCCCCAATATGTTCTTGAATTGAATTAATGACCTACCCCCTTTAAAGCCGAATCCTACAATGTGGGATATTTGTGCATGCATTCCACAGGTTTAAAGAACAAGTAATATTGAAAAGAGCTGGCTTGATTTTCTGTAATTTCGGTTCACCCTATTTATTTATTGAGGTAGTCACCGGAAACTTTCAAAAGCTATATTAAAAGCACTTTAAACAATTAGGTTTATAACAAAAATTTCTGACAGTGCTGTATGCATTCTTTTCTATGTAAACTTGTATAACTATTGCCTTAAATCTTTCCCTCTTTTATTATTGTCATGTTTTCTAGATGAGGAATTTTTTCCAATCATAAGGTTAAGATTTCATTCTCTGAGCCCCTGAGGTTTTCATTGAGAAAAAGAAATGTCTCATTCTCCTTAGGTCTTATGCATTCATTGAGAAAAGAATGTTTTATCCCTTGATGTTAACATATTCACATTATCCAAAGCACTCTTAAAATATTTCCAGTATGAATTTATTATTTATTTTAATTGAATCATTAAAAGATAAATTCTACATGTGGCAGATTTTTCTTTGACTACTCTTTATTACCCCAGTGGGATTATTCTAAGAGCATGAAATAGAAAAGCAAACTTTAATAAAGCTCAAATACTTCACATTTCACTCTTAATCACACTAACTTTGATATTTTCACAGTATTCAAACCTGTAATACATTCAAAAATTTTTACTGTTACTTTTATAAAAGTTAGACCTTTTCCATCATTAAAAGTTTAAGAGAAATATTTTTAGTTACTAACTTTAGAAATAAATCAATTATATATCTAAAATAAAATAAATGTCTGAACATGCTGTTTATGTACATTTGTTGCATAAAGAGTCATTTCAGGATTTCTCATATTTCTAGAAAACACAAAATGTGCTTAAAATTGAATAATTTAGTAAATGAAATGATTGGTTCACTAGGGACCCTCCAATAAGTTGAAAACATGACTTGACTGCTGAGAGCAGTAAGTTTGTCATTGTATGGCTAGAAAGCTGATGTTTTAAGTTTCAATAATGTTTATTTACTTACATCACATTTTAAAGAGCAATCTGTGCAGCAAATAAACAACCAATAGTGTGAAAATAAAACCTACACAATGGGAAACAATTTCGCCAGGTATTTCTGAGACAGTGAACTAAATCTATAATACATAAATACCTGAAATAATTAGACCCTCAAAATAAGAAACCCAATCAAAAAGTGGGCAACTGAAATGAACAGACAATTCACAGAAGACAAAGTACAAATGGCAAATAAATACATGAAGAAATGCTCAAAATCACTGGCAATTAGAGAAATGAAATTAAAGCACTGAGATTCTATCTTACCCAAGAAAAAATGACCATCATCAAGAAATCAAATAATAACAAATTCTGGCTAGACTTTGAAAAGGGAACCGCTCTACCTTGTTGAGGGGAATGTAACTCAGTGCACAACATCTATGGAAATCAGTATGGTGGTGTCTCAAAAAAAAAAAAAAAAAAGAAATTCCATTTGACTCAACTATTCCCTTTTTAGGTATCGTCACGAAAGAGTTAAAGATATCAGATTACAGTGACACATGCATACCCATATTTACAGCAGCACAATTCATAATACCTACATATTGAAAGAGCCTACATGTGCATCAAGAGATGATAGAATGAAGAAAATGTGGTATTCACATACAATGGGATACCATTCCACTACAATGAAATATAAACGAGAGCTGGGGATTTAGCTCAGCAGCCTTAGTGCCTGCCTGGCAAGCATGAGGTTGCGAGTTTGATCCTGGGGAAAAAAAAAAAAAACTTGGATCATTTGTACAAAAATGGATGCACCTTGAGACCATTATTTTAAGGGAAATAAATCAGATATATAGCTTAAATATCATGTGTTATCTTTTATGTGAGAAACCCAAAGTATAATTAAATAATAACATGAAACATAGTAGAAAGTAGAGTGATAGATTTTTCTCTACTAGCAAGGGTATCAAGAGATGGAGGAAAAAGAGTGGGAAGGGAGATGAAAAAAGGAATAAGTATGTGTTATGACATGTCCCAGCTCCACAAAATTAATGTAAATGTTATGTATTGCAAACATGTACTGATAAAAAATTGAATTAAATTAAATTGCACTTAAGAATAACAATCTGTAAGGCAACCATATTGTTACTCCTATATTCAGACAAGGGCCCTAAGAGTGCATCTGTCTTTAAACATTGAGTGAGAATTTTAAATATGAATAAATACGCTGCATTTATGACACCCACTATAAGTTTATGCAAGCTTTAACAAATCTCTTAATTGTCCTTCAAAATATAGACTGATGCATAACTTGAATTTTAAATGGGCTACTTTTTCACATTCTATATAAATTAGAAAGTAAAAGTTGTCATTGGAAAAGAATTGAAGTGGGTTATTGATTAATGTTAGATGCAGCAGGTAATCAAGAAAAGCCAGCATGTAGGGAGATTGGGAAGTCTGTAGTGTACTTACGTAATGAGCTCAGCTTTTTCCAAATGTCAAAAATGACAATGTGTGTAATCATAATCTGCAGAATAATGCTCAGTAGAAACATAGACCCAGAAATGAAATGCTGCCTTAATTTTCATAGTGTGTGCACATCTGTTAATGTGCTATGAAAATTTAATCTCAGTCCTGCTTGAACCTTAAATTTATTGATTTTTTTTCCTATTGCTTTTCTAAAGGATTTCTTGTGATGCTGTCTCCTAGTTATCAAAACAATGTGTTGGGAAGAGAAAATGTGGGTTAATCTTACAATCATTTTGGAATCATTGAAGTAAACAGCGCATCTCTTTTCTTTGAACTCTATGTATTCCCCACCAACCATCACATACGTAGATGTACATTCCCACATTCCCTCTCAGTCACCCTTATATTCTTTCCTATTTATCTCTGCCTGTGGTGTACAGGAGTAAAAACAAACAGCACCATATCAAAGATTATTTTTGAGTCTCCTTACACAAGTAGAGCTGCCACAGAGACTCCCATAACAACACAGACACGATTCTTTCTGCAGTCTGCATATATTATAAATTTCTTCCTGCCCACCACCACCATTCTGATCCTATAGGGAAGATTTGACAGTATTTAGAGATGGAACCCTTGTCATGATATTACCTTTCCTCTGATTGTCAGTGTCATCCCTGAGGTTGCATCAAGTGTAATGATGGATGGTAGATTTTGGCAGTGGACTCTGCAAATTGGAAGGAACAGTCTGGTGACACAGCAATGGATTTCTTTCTGATTACTGACAAAGTGTAGCTCTTGAATTCAGATAAGGAATAGATAGACATTTTCCAAAATAGCAGCAGATACTATAGTTTCAAAGACTGCTAGGTGTCACTGCATTGCTTCAGAGAATATTTTCTGGAATGCAGAAAATGTTCATTTCAGACTGCATAAGTTCAAGCCAAGAAATTCTCAATTTCTTAT
>RJWM01047104.1:0-12041 GCA_004363535.1 Dasyprocta punctata
GTTTACTTCTTCTTTTTTTTTTACTCTTTCCGAGGGCTACAGTTCTCATCCTAGACTCCTCTTAGGTCCAGAGGATCCATCTCCCTCCCCTTTCCTTCTTTCTGTTATTGTATTATTTTGTATTCCAGCATTTGGGAGGTATATTCCAGGGAGCCTCCTTACGGTGGAGTCATCAGGTCGGCCATTTTGCAGGACTCTTTCCAGTCTGCATTTTTTAAAAGACCATTGTCTCCATATGATTCTTCGAGTCTTTTAAATTCAAGAAATACTGTCCTGAAAGATCCATGACTAAGTCTTACAGAATCATGGTGTTGAGGTAGAAAGATCTTGGGGCTCATCACTTCCCCTCATTTTTCAGATCCAGAGACACCTGGGCCCTGCTAGGTCCTCCTGCTCATCGGTGGAGAAGATACCTAGACGAACTGGGTTTCTCAGCACGTGGTGAGGAGTTGGGTGTTTCCTTTTCAAGGAGATGAGAAGCAGGTCAAAAGTCATGTGGTACTCTAAGAGAACTTTGACTTCTAGTAATAACCAATCAGAGGCTTATGCAAATGCTTGGCATTTAATAGGCTTACTTACCTCAGGTGGCTGTGCCAATGGCACTGAATTAGTCCTCAATCCTGTTCTCAGAAGAATCATGTCAATATCTTTCTCTTGAGGCTTTTCTTTCCTTTCTTTATATTTGTATCTAGGCTATTACTCAAACTTAGACTATAAATTTGTTGGACAAAAAATGTATCTGATTTTGTGTTCTCTCCATAGACAAAGATAGTGCCTCAGGATATGAGGAAAATGATGCAGAATTAGTTTTTTCTTTTCTTTGGACTTTATTGATTTTGTGCATGTCTAATAGTTTTAGATATAATAAATTATTACAGAAATATTTGGCTTCTTTTGTAAAGAAACCCGACTAAGGTTGTACAAAAATAAGGGAAAAAGATCACTTGAAGAAGAAAAATCTGTTTATGTTTTTTGAATGGATCACAAGTTAACATCCAAGAGTACTCCTTTGAAGGGAACTGAAACTCAAGTTCATTTGTTAAAAAAAAAGGAGAACCATTAATTGTTTACAATACATATTTATAATACATGCATATATTAAAAACATAAATAGATTTTTCTACAATTCATCATGATTTTTCTCTTATTTTAATAAAATGAATGAACTTGTTTGTTTGTTAGTTTGTTTGTTTTTTGAGTGAGGGTCTCACTATGCAGTTCAGTCTGGCTGTGAACTGACAAAGATTCTTGTGCCTCATCCTCCTGAGTCATGGGATTACAGGTATGTGGCAACAGGCCCAGCTAAATGGACTTCTTTATTAAAGATTTTCTCACTTTTTTATCTCAAAATCTTTAATCTTGTGTAGTCATTCATACTACTCAAATTCCATGCAATTTTTGGAAACAGTTACAATAATCCCAAGTTTGCCTGTGAAAATATAGATTTAAAATACTTACATGCATGTGTTACAGATGCTGAGGAAATAATACAGGGCCACACACAGAAGATCTCTTTGAAACAATACAGAAGACAGAAAAATCATTTCTTAATGGGCAAGCCATTGTAAGATTTACACACAGGTAGAGTGGCATGAAAGTGACCACTATAAAGTCTAGATGGAATTACACACAGATTTGTACAGTAAGGTAGAAGGAAGAATAATTAAAATGTCTCATATTTATGGATGTATCAATAAACGCATCTCGCAATTGTGTCCTCTATACCTCCCGCGATTCCCATGTTAATTTTGGAGGTATACATACATGTATAGTTCCAAAGGTCAGAATGTTTGTGACCTTGCTCTATAAAAACAGAAGTCCTGTGCCCTCTTAGATCTCAAGGAGATATCCTAAAGAGGAGAGAGTGAAAATGTATCCATATTCCCATCGCGGTTTTAAAAAAAATTTAATCATTTTATACTTCCATGTGCCTTAAGCCAATTTCCCAAGGAATGTTCAAGCAGTGATTTGAGCAACCGGTATACATTGGGAAGAATGTTATCTTTCAGAGTGAGTATTTTGAACAAAAACACTAATTTAGATATAAAACTCTTGGTATGTTTACTTAAAAAAAAATCAGTCCCTGTTCCAGTTTGCATGTGGGCTGAATTGCTAAATATGAAAGCTCATTTAAAAGTCATCTTGCTGAGTCACTTGTTCACTGAAAACCGAGGGAGGTAATTAACCTGTGGGAGGGAGCACAGAGCCGATGACTACACTGCTCACAGGAAGGAGATCTGAACCGGGACCAGGCTTGAGGAGCTGCCTGAGTGTACACTTGTCTTCAAGGTGAGGGTTAATCTGAACACGTTCCCGGTGATAAGGATGTGGAACTCGCATGTCCTAACACTACGACTTTGAGTCCTTAGGAGCTGAATGGAAGCTGTGACTTAAGTTGCCAAAGCTAAAGAAAACATGTGGAACATTAGCCAAACAGTGCTAAAATGTCAGTAGAAAATACTAGGGTTGGCAACCTCATGGCTGTTATGTTTGGTTTCTTCTTTGTGGATTTACCTTTTTAGACCACCTTTACCCAACAGAATTTTCTGGGGTGATGCAGCTGCCCTGGGCTTGTACCTTCTGCGTGGCAGCTGCTAGGCAGAGGTGGCTCTGGAGCACAAAAAATGTGGTGAGTGTGATCCAGGAACTGATGTTTTAATTGTTTTTAATTATAATGAATTTAAATTTAAATAGCCACATGACCCAGGGGCTACCATATTGGACAGTATTTTAGAAAGTATTTAGCAGTTTAGAAAGAACTTAGTGTTTCTTGATGCTGTTGAACATTTCCAATCTAAAAATATGAAATGCTCCAAAGTCTGAACACTTTGGGTGCTGGTATGATACCACAAGAGTAAAATTCCAGTTTATTTCACATACAAAATTGTTAAAATGTTTACATAAAATTGCCTTCAGAGTCAGGTGTGGTGCTGCATGCCAGTAACCCCAGTTGTCTGGAAGACTGAAGTAGGAGAATTAGAAACCTGAGCCCAGCTTGGGCAATGTAGTGACTTACCAAGTCCCTGCCCCATTTTTTTCAGGTTTTTGAGGCTGGATTTCACTGTGTAGTCCAGGTTGGTCTTGACCTCACTTATTAAGTCCAGACTAACCTTTAACTTGTGGCAATCCTTCTGCCTCAGCCACCTGAGCATTACAGGTGCATGCCACTACTCCTGGGTTGACACCCTTTTTAAAAATAAAAAAGTTGATTTCTTGATGACAACAGTTCTCTGTGGAGTGAGATGAAATCTCAGTGTTGTTTTATTTTGCATTTCTCTAATGACCAGTGATGTTGAACGTTTCTTCATGTCTTTATTTGCCATTTGTATTTCTTTATCTGAGAATTGTGTATTCATCTCAGATGCCCACTTTTCGATTGGGTCTTTAAACTTGATGGGCCTGAGTGTTTTTCAATTCTTTATATGTTCTGGATGTAAGTCCTTTGTCTGAGGAACAGTTGGCTAAAATGTTTTCCTGTTCTGTGGTTTTATCCACACACACACACACACACACACACACACACATACACACACACACACACACACACACAATATAGGTAACTATACAATCAGTTATTGAAAAAGTACAGTTAACTCTCACATGATTAGATCAATTTTACATGTCTATATCTGTTAATCCAAACTACTCTTTTGAAGGTAATGATATGTAATATTGCAACCACTGTCAAATTCCTATCAGTTTGTTTTGTAAACTTGTAATGTTACTGTTTTGGATTTGTTGTTGTCATTGTTTGTCTCTTTTGCTTTTGTCTTTCTTTTCTGTATCTTTTTTCTATTAAATAAAAAAAGAAAAAAAATAGATAACTATACAAACCTCTGTTTACCAAAAAGAACAGTTTGTACTTTCATCGTTTGATCATTTTTTTCTACTTAAATCTTGTAATTTGAAAAACTACTTTGAAGATAACAATATGCAATATATTAACTCATGTTAATTTCCTATTATTTTGTTTTCAATTTCTATATCATTGTTTTTATTATTTTTTGTTGTTGTTTTGTTTCTAAAATAAAAAATTAAAAAAAGTAAAAATGTCTTGGGATGTATCTCATTGTGAAGTCACTGGGCTCAATCCTCAGTACTAAAATAATAACAATACCAATAACAATAATACCTGCAAATTAAGAGTACAGGGGTATAAGTCACATAGGAACAAATTTTTATGTTACAGTTTCATTATGCACAAGATACCTTACTATGCACATGCAAACATTTTAAAAATCTAAAAATTTCCAAATCCAAATCCCAAGCATTTTGGATAAGGGATGTTCAACCCATACTTTGAGAATCCATACTTCTTTTCCTTAAAAGGGAATTTTCTGATTTCTAATTTGTTATTCTTTCTGTCTCTGTCTCTGTCTCTGTCTTTTTTGTCTCTGTGTCTGTCAGTCTGTCTGTCTCTCTCCCTCTCCAGTATGCTGGTTACTGAAAACACAGAAAGTGCCCACATTTTGTATATTTTTTGCCCAGTGTCTGCAGTGTTACAGGCCACAGAGGTTAAGCATCACGCTCTAAGACAGTGATGAAAGTGAAGTCAAAGAGCCTGGTAGTAACAGCTGCATTTCAGGACTTTACGGTGCACACTACCGGAGAGCTGTTTGAACAGATGCATCTTAGCAGTGTGGCTGGCAGAGAGGTCGACAGAACACCTGTGCTCTGGTTCCTTTCCTCTGTGACCTCTGTCTTTTTCCTGGTGAGTGGGAGATTGTGCCATTCCTCATGCCGTGGCATTCTGGTGCGCGGCTTTGGTTGTTGATGCAACAGATGCATTGTGGGGGCTGCCTTTCAAACAACCACAGATGGCCACTGCTGGGGGAGGACTTACCTCTTCAGAGCTGATTTTTTATCTTGCCACCAAGGTGCTGGTTCTTTTCTCTGTAATTTGCTTATAAGACTTAACATTGCTTCCAACACAGTGCCAGAGGCTTAGCATCTACAGCTTAAATAAAGAAACAAAATATAATTGCTTTCAGTTAAAATTCTGCTGGCCTCATTTATATTTCTTAACTAAACAAGGAGGACACTGAGGGATGCTGTGATATAATTTCTTCATTTTGCAAACACCTGTGCGTGAGACCCAGGAAAATGGGGTAGCTTTTGAGGGTGCAGGACTACTTGGTTAGACCCTGTGGAGTCTAAATTCAGTTGATAAATTTTTGTGATTAATCTGAATTTTATATTAATCACTAAACATGTGATCTAGTTGATTGGACCTTTATAATGTTTATCTTAATCTCTTTAAAAAATGGAAAAGAATCTTTCACCTCTCCAACCCTCTGCATGTACAAATGATTTTCTAGAGTTATAGCTTGTGCTTGGTGTTATTATCCTGATTGACATCGGAGTCTTGACCAAAAACCTCAGGGTCAGGACTCCTGCCCAACATTGGGAAATAAATTCAGCAGCAGTGACTTCAGTGACCTAGGGAGTCCACCCATCCCAAAAGAGACTTATTATACTTGGTGCAACTCCCGAACAATGGAATGGGCTCTGGCTTCCTGGAAGCAGGACCCCTCTGATGACTGCTGCTCATTAGCACTGAGCTGAGCTGCTCAGGGACTCCCATATCACTCTGCTAAAAAGAGCCACAAGCAGTGGGAGCTACTATTTTGGTGAATAATCCTTGTGAATGTTGCCAGTGATCTCAGCAGATCCTATCCCTGTCTATTACTTTTTTAAGAGCAACTTTAGCCTGAGTTGTACTAGTAGATTCTCCTCTGAATCTATTTCATCTAATTCTGATTTATGTTTTAATCCCCTGCCTTGTGTTTGGACATGTTCTTCGGTGCACACCCAGCCTGGACAGTGCTCCTGAGCCCATCTTATGTCATCACTTAATACACGGCCACCTGATTTTGAAGCCTTTGGTCTTTTGCTTACCTTTCTTTGGCTTCCCTGGGCAGCCTGTTTCTGACACAGAAATCTGATTGTGATTCTCTATCTAGTTCCAATAAATAATTTTTTTTCAATAATTTTCTGGATAAAGAAGAAAGACTGAAGTTCTGCTCTTTTATTTACCCTGTCTCAGCTGCTGGTCTAGAGGAGCGAAGGCTAGACTCAGGGGCGCTTTGGTACTGGCTATTAAGATCCTAAAATCATAACATAATAAATTTACATTGAATACATGATAAAGAGAATCTGTATTTGTATATGTTCACATACGTTTTTCTCTGAGCACCTTCATATTTATTACTCTATTTGCTCTTAGTTTAGAGTAAAGAAATTACTAGATTGCAGAGAAGAGTAGAAGCTGAAACAGCAGTAATCCAGATTTGTGCACTTGTTGAATTTAGAGGTTTAACACCTAGATTTTTCAAATGTTCCTTCTTCAAACTTGTTACTTCAATTGCTTTCCTTGTTTCAGTTAACATTGTCACAACCTACCCAAATTCCCAACTTAGAAACCTCTGACTCATCTTCTATTTCTCTCTCTCTTTGCCTAATTGCATCCATTGGGGATTTACAATTACACCAAGTCAGCATTGTATTTAAGTGATATGAATCCCAAAGTAAAATCACCAGTCTTTAATTCTTTCTGATGGGAAAGGTTCCTGGTATCATGGAACAGCATAGTCTGTGTATTACCCACTATAGTGAGTGATTGTTTTCATAAAACATTTTGATTCTCAGTCTTAGCCTCACATTTGAGTTCATGGAGGAGTTCCTAGGAAAAATAACTCTCAGGGTCCCAAATAACTCAGAATCTATTGAGTAAGAGGCTCTGATATCATCAGTTTTTGAAAGCTCTTTGAGGGATTCCAATAGATAGTGACTGATCCAACATGAAGGAGAAGACCAGAGTTTCATAATCCACATATCTTGGTTAAAAGTGGAGCCTAACATTTATCAGTTGCATGATACTAAATAAATGATATTCTCTGAGTTCTGATTTTATGTCTGTACAATGGTAATAAATAATAATTTGCTTCACACACTCCTTTAGAATCATGTAGACATGTAAGGGAGAGCAATTTTTGCATAGTAAAGTGCTAAATAATACAGTGACTTTGTCTACTATCTTATCCTGGCTTTGTTCAATAAAAGAGTTTGCACCCAAGTTGCTTATATCAGCATTAACGTGCTTTCTCAACACTAGCCCCGAATCTTCTGCCCATGTATGGAGAAATGGATGGTGCTAGTAATTGTCAGCATACCTGGTGTAATTGTGGGTTCTAATTTGATTGTACTTTATCTTCCGACATGATTTTTGAAAGCCAGCTAAAATACTGGCCTTACTAACATCACAGGGCAGGGAGCTCCAAAGGTTAATTACAATTGGATACTCCTATGCCATTTCTAATGCCCTGCTGTTATGTGTTGCCCAGTGTCACCTTGTTCTTTCTCAAGGAACAGGAAAACCAATCACTCCCTGACCTTTGCTTCTTTTCTTTTTTATTTTGGAATCAAATACATGTTCGGTTCTTACTTTATACAACTAGAAAATTGTGAAAACAATGTTCCAATTCCTTTGTTTACTGGAACATGCAGGATCTTCGCTTACTTGTCTGAGAGTACAGATAAAAAGGATTGCTATTTAACTTCAAGAGTGGCCAGAGACTGAGTCCTGAGTTTTTTTCAGGTCTAAAGCTTTAGAAATGTGGAAGAAAGCTCTTAGTACTTACCCAGGAATGCTACAACTGATCTTCAAGGGCAAGTGGTGTTTACAAGAGGACCAGATGTCCGGACATCAGAAAGTAGAGATCATAAATCTTTGAAGAGCTATGGCAAGAGAGACCCAAAGATTTCTGTCCTTTTTCAAATAATTTTTGATTTTTTGATTAATGAATACTTACAGTAAAGAAAATGATTAACATAAAAAGATAATACATCTAAATACCCATAATTATACCTCACAGATCATCGCTTTAAATTGTTGAGTATTTTCTTTGAATATCTTTTCCAAAAAATTTGGCTTGTAACATGATTTTCTTCATATAGTGAAATATTATGGACATTTTTATAATGAAAGATCAAAATTGTTACTGTCTTCGTCTTTCCCTCTCCTGTCTCCACACACGCATGCATATGCACAAACACACAGGGTGTGCTGGGTGCTGTGTTAAGTTGCTCATTTTCAGTGAAAGCCATTTAGTAAAAAAAAGGTTTTGTTGTATTATTCCAGAATTCCTGTGTGCCACAGTTTATCTAAAAGTTCTTCTGTGCCAGGCAGTTTTCAAGTTCACATTCACAATAATCCCACAAAACACACATAGCAGCATCTCTAGCCTCTGCTTCTCATCTTAAAAAACCAAGCAAGGTTAAATACATGTCACTCCAAGTAATGTTGGGTATAAAGCAGATCTTTCAGCAGTTTTTCGTGTCCTGCTCAGTACTAACTAGCTGTAAAAGGGACCAATGAGCAAACACTGGATGAGGACTGCTGGGGTGTGTGGTCACAGCCCCTGATACCTGTCCTTTAACAGATGGTCACCAGCAGGTTGGAGGAAGGTCAACTACCCTTGCAGCTATTTTTAACAGCCATCGTACAGGGACTACATAAACAGCTAGGCCTGGGAAGAAACAGAATGGAAGAGTCAAATTATCTTATCAAAAGGGGAAGCTTTTGTCTTTTCCTATGGGTTCACAAAGACTAGCCAATTTGACAAAGTTGTAGGTATCAAATCATAACGTGTCTGAAGTCGACATCAATTCGCCCTTGTTTTCTAGTTTGGAATCCCACCTACTAGTAACTATATTGTCTTTGAGCTACATTGGAAAATTTCTGTGCTCTTAAAGCAAGTACATTCCAAATCCACTTTTGGAGCATACATTGTTCTGATGTGCCCCCAGTGAACAATAGTATTGCTTAGAATGGTTGAAGATTATTGATTTCCTTTGGAAAGGAAGAAGGCTTGATTTCTTATCTAAGTATTGTTTTTTACTAGCCTATAGATATGTATGTGCTTATCATCTATTTAATTACTCACTGAAAGAAATTTATAGAATGCTTATTAAGGATCTTAGGGAATACAGAAAACTGCAAGACATTGTTTTCAGCCTAAAGAAGTTTCCATTCTGGAGATATAAAACTAGTACTGTTGTACACTAATAATAGGTTCACTGAGAAAGAAATTACAAAGAAAGTACCTTTCACAGTAGCACCAAGGGAAAATTAAAGACCTAGGAGTTAACTAAGAAAAGGGAAGACTTCTACAATTAAAACTATGGTGCACTGAAAAAGGAAATTGAAGAGGACATCAGGAAATGGAAAGAGCCTCTGGTTTTGGATACAAAGAACCAATATACTCAAAATGGCCATACTTCCAATATTGACATACTCATTTAAAGCAATCCCAATCAAAATACCTACAACGTTCTTCAAAGAACTGAACAAAACAATGCTAAAATTTATGTGAAACCAGAAGAGACCCAGAAGAGCAAAAGCAATCCTGAATGACAAGAGCAAAGTGGGAAGCATAACAATCCTGGATTTGAAGTTATATCACAAAGCTACAGTGATTAAAAACCAAAACAAAATAAGAATCAATGCTACTTGCACAAAAACAGGCACAAGGTTCAATGAAATAGAATAGAGGATGCAGAAGCCAGCCTCAGATGTATTCAACTATTTGATCTTTGACAAAAGGGCCAAAAACATGCACTGGAGGAAAGATAACTTCTTCAACAAATGGGGTTGGGAAAACTAGCCAACCACATGTAGGAGATTGAATCTAGAGCAATATCCCTCACCATGCATTAAACTAAAATCAAAATGGGTTAAAGAACTGAATGTTAAAACAGAAATACTTAACTTCTGGAAGATAAAATACTTAAAACACATGAAGTCATAGGTATAGAAAAGAACTTTCCAAAAAGAACTCTTGTTGCACAGGAAATAGTACTAAGAATCAACAAATGGGATCATATCAAATTTTAAAAAGCTTCTGTACAGCAAAAGGAACAACCAATAGAAAAGAAAACCTATAGAATGGAAGAAAGTTTTTGTCAGCTATTCTTCAGACAGAGGACAAATATTTAGAACACACAGAGAGCTCAGAAAATATTGGACGTCCCCAAATAAAAGACCCAATGAAAGAATGCGCAAGTGAAGTGAATAGTCACTTCACAGAAGAAGTACAAAAGGCCAATAAATACATAAAGAAGTGCTCAACATCACTAATCATTTGGAAATGCAAATTAAAACAACACCAAGTTTCTATCTTACCCCAGAAAGAATGGCCATCAGCAAGAAATCAAATAATAGCAAATGCAGTTGAGGCTGTGGGGACAAAGGACACTTCTATATTGTTGATGGGAAAGTAACCTAGGAAAACCACTATTATACTAAAAGAAAAAAGCCCAAAAGAAAAAAATCCAACCCGGACTGTATATTCTGAAAAAATATCTTTCAAAGTCATTAGATAGGAAAGTTCTTTCCATGACAAAGGGCACCTTAAAAAATTTATAATCACCACACCAACAATCCAAAAATTTTCAAAGATATCCTAGAAACAGACAATGATGCCAACAACACCAAAAGGGTAGTGGAATGACTAGATCAAGTACAGTGAGCAGAAGTGGAAAAAAAATGTTTCAGGAACAGGAAAATAATGCAATGACAATAATGAATCAATACTTTTCAGTAATAACTCTCATTGTGAATGAACTTAACTCCTCAATCAAGAGACATAGACTGGTAGATTGAATCAAAAAACAAAACCAAATGGTATGCTGAGTATATGAAATATATTTCATCCAAAAAGCAATTTACAGACTGAAAATGAAAAGATAGAGAACAATATCCCATGCAACTGAAGTCCAAAGTCAAGCAGGGTTAGTATCCTATCTTCAGACAAAGTGGACTTCAAACTAAAACAGATTAGAAAAGGCAAAGAAGTTGTCTACAAACTGATTAAGGGGACATTTCAACAGAAAGTGATAGCAAATATAAATATGTAGGCACAGAACAACAGTGCACTCAACTTCAGAAAACAAACACTACTGGACATAAAAGATCAGATAAATAACAACACAGTTATAATGGGGGATCTCGATATTTTACTACTACAAAGAGTGAACTTAGACAAAAAGGTCAATGAAGAGATATCAAAGTTGAATTTAAAAGGGAGGGAGTACTCCTTTAGTCATTGCTGGAAGTAGGTATTATCTGATTCCAGAAACAGACAAAGACGCAACTAAAAAAGAAACCTTAGAGCAATTTCTTTAATAAACATAGATGCAAAGATCTTTAAGAAGATACTGGCAAACAGAATGTAGCAAATCATCAAAAAGATCATTCATTATGACCAACTAGGCTTCACCTCAGGAGTGCAAGTATGGTTCAACATACACACATCAGTAAATGTAACTCATCACATAAATAGAAGAAAGGACAAAAATAACATGATCATCTCAATAGATGCAGAAAATCTGATAAAATCCAGCCTTCATTCATGATACCCCACCCCCAAATACACATAGAAGAACTGTATCTTAACCTAATAAAAGATGTTAACAAATCTATTGCAAACATTAGATTACATGAAGAAAAACTTAAAGCTTTTTCTTTAAAATTAGGAAGAGGATAGGTATGGTGGTTCATGTGTGCAGTCCCAACATTTGTGAAGGGAGCTAGGAGGATCCCTGTGAGCTCTGGGCTACTTAGTGAGTTCAAGGGAAGCCTGAATAACATGGTGACCCTGTCCAAAGCAAAACAAAGCACAAAAACAAAATACATAAGCAAAAATCAGGAATAAGACAAGATTGTGGGCTATCACCATTTCTTTTCCATGTGGTACTTAAAACTTCTAAGCATTCAGGCAGGAGAAAGAATTCAAAAGGACATGTATGTAAGTGGAGGAAATCAAACTATGCTTTTAAAGACTGAGTAATATTTTGCATTGAAGACACAAAGATTCAACCAAAAGAGTCCTAGAATTGATAATCAAACTCAGCAATGTAGCAGAATACAGAAACCAGTAGCATTCCTTAATACAGTAATGAACTCACCAAGAAAGAAATTAGGAAAACTACACCATTTAAAATAGTTGCCAGAAAAATCAAATACTTGGAAGTAATCTAAC
>RJWM01047105.1:0-12041 GCA_004363535.1 Dasyprocta punctata
TGTTGCTGGGGATTACTTATAACATGATAACAAAATACGACAGAGAATCACAGAAGCAAATGGACAGATATGGTGAAATTTCTATATGCTTTTATAAAAAGTAAAATATTGAAACGTGAGAAGTTAATGATGAATGCTTTAATTCTTATAATGATAAATAAAAATATTACAAGACATAGCTAAAAATCCAATTCATAAATTAACAAATTCCAAAGCTTATTCAACTACTCAAAAAGAGGGCAAGAAGGTTGAAACAAAGGAAGAAAAAGAGAAAAAATGTATTTGAAACAAGTCTGATTGTATCAGTATCTACATTAATTTTCAGTGGAATAAACATTCCAATCAATAGAGATTATAAGAATGAATAATAAATTGACTCAACTATATCTTGCCTATAAGAAATGCACTTTAATATAAAAATGAATACAGGTTGAAAAAAGACATGCTATGTGCACAGTTATGATGAAAATGCTGTAATGATCATAAAAGAGACTTCAAGAGAAATACAATTATCAGAGATCTAAAAAGGGGCAACTCATCAGACAGAACTAATGATCATAAATGTATACATACCTCAAAACTTCAAAATATATTTCAAAAAATTAATAGTCAAAGGGAAGAAATGGTTTATTCTGTAAGTATCATATCATTTGGTATACATAAGGTGGATCTGAATTTATTTATAGAACCCTACAGCTAAAAAGTACATGATACATACTCTTAACCTAATATATACTAACTTCTAAATCAATGGAACAGAAAAAAGCTCAGAAATAGGCTTATATACTTGAGATCAATGCAAAACTGTCAAGGTAATTCAATGAAAAAGGAAAGCACCCTCAATAAATGGAGACAAAGTAAATAAATATACCAATTTTAGGGTTGGTTTTGAAAATTAATAACCACTCTCACAAAATGTCAGGCACAGATTTTTATTTAAAAATTACAGATTTAAATGAAAACTTAAAACTATGAAACTATTATAATTCAATAATGCAGCACAATAAAATAAGTCCCAAAATGTCTTAACAAATACTTCACAAAATAATATGCATAAATGGCCAATAAGCATGAAAAGATGCTCAATATCTCACTTGGAAGACAAACTATTGATCGGATTTGAAGATAGCGTAGGTGTGTAGATATATCTTTAAGAATTGTCCAGGCCAGGGATTTAGCTCAGTGGCCTAAGCACCTGCCTAGCAGGTGCAAGGTTGTGAGCTTGATCCCCAGTACCAAAAAACAAAAACAACAACAATAAAAAAAAAAAGAATTGTCCAGAAAGACTGTCCCAAAAAGAAGGTAAACCCAAAGAAAACATGCTTTCAAGACACAGGAGATTCAATATAGCAATGTGTGAAGGTAGATAGCATCTAAGATGACCAGCAAAGAATGAAGTCAAACAAATGTAACTACAACAGATTTCTGAAGACTTTTCCTGAAGAAAATGAAAATAAAAGTTCTTTATAGGTGAAAGTTAGGATTTTGATAAATGATGAATAATTTGAGGTTGAATGTGAATAAGTACTTAGAAACTAAACGAACAAAACAAAATATAATCATTTCCTCTAAGTGATACAGTGACAGAAGGTATTCAATTTCATTGCATAGGAAGGATTAGCAAGTTATTACAATATAAGATTTTAGTGCCATTAACTTCCACATATTAAAAACATTGAATATTTGCATAAATAAAATTACAAGATGTGATCAAAACATTTGGTACCTTGTAGTCACAGATTAAAAGGGAAAATGTTCACTACAGGACACAAATTCATAGGATTTTATTATAATATTCACCCAAAACATCAAATGCAGAGTAGCACAGATCTGTTGACATACTAGAGACCCAAAGAATGCAGTTGAGGACCTGGCTACCACAGCGATATCTTACAGGAGTCCAGCTAAAGACCTAGAGCCCATGGCAATGTCCTCCATGGGTCCAGTTGGAGGCCTAGAGCCCATAACAATGTCTTGTGCAAGTCTGTATCGAGGATCTGCGCTAGGAAGGTCCAAAGCTAGTGATAGAAGCTAGAAAGTCTGTGCCAGCAGGATAAAAGATGTGTGCCAGCAGGCTAAGGGGTCTGCACTGGAGCCAGGAAGTGACACTCAAGGTAAGGACCAGAGTCCCCCTGAAGAGAACCACAACAATCTTCTGTGACAGCAAGGACCTGAATTTCTCCAATAATAACAGTTGAGTTCATATCAGGAAAACCAGCATGAGAAGTTTCTCCAGAAGGAGCAATGCACACCATCTTTGACTCCAGTTCTTTTTTATGCTGTTAGCAACAATCCTCAGGTGGTCCTTCCACACTCAGAACCACCCTGTTCAGCTGGGTGATACAAATTGACCATTAGTCAATCCACCACATGGTAGATGTTTAAGTTTTTTTAAGTACAGCAAAAGACACATTGACATCAATCACCCTCAAAATGCCTCTCGTTGCTTCAAACCCAATTATCATTTTTACCACTTTCTGAAGCACTTCTGAAACTACTCCTTCATGATTATCTTAAGTTGCACTGTCATGGCTGCCTCCATGTCTTAAATTGATTCAAAATGTTTAACTTTCATTGTCATTTTGACTTTGTGGAACAGCCAGAAATAACATGGTGCCAGATCCAGTGAATGAGGTGGAGAAGGACACACTGTAATGTGATAGAAATTATTAAAAATATTTTGAATTGATACAGGATATTCAGGCAATCACAAAAAGACACTCATGAAAGTGAACATATAGAACTGTTTAAGAAAGTGGCAAGGATGGTGAAATAAATATGTTCAAATCAAGACGGTGTGTCTTCAGAGGAATCAGTGGCAATGTGTCATTGTACTGTAATAAAATTTTTTAAATAAACTTTTTTAACCATTCCTGTATGAGAAAATGCAATTACTGCAGAAGGATGAGATAAGACTTTTTGAAAGACAGTCACCTTATCTTTGACAAAGGGACCAAACAGGTTCAATGGAAGAAAGACAGCCTTTTTAATAATGGTGCTGGAAAAATAGGATATCCACATACTAGACTAAAACTAGACCCATGTCTATGCACTAAATTAAAGTCAAAATGGATCAAGGATCTAAATATTAAAACAGAAACACTAAATCTACTCGTAGATGAGGTAGGTAGAAATTTTGAACACAGGGATAGGCAGAGAGTTTATGACCCAATCCCAAACTGCACGGGAAGACTTTAAAGAATCAACAATTGGGATCTCAGCTTATCAAAATGTTTTTCCACATCAAAAGAAATCACCAACAGAGTGAAAAGACAACCCACAGAATGAGAAAAAATTTTAGCCAATTGTCCCTCAGACAAAGGACTCCTATCTAGAACATATAAAGAATTGAAAAAAATCAGGCTCCCCAAATTCAAAGACCCAATGAAGAAATGGACATTTGAGATAAATATGCACTTCTCAGGTGAAGAAATACAAATGGATAGTATAGATATACACATACAACTGTATGTATGTATAAGTACACAAGATAGATAACTATACTACTAATTCTCTGTTAGTTTATCAGAAGAAATAGTTTGTGTTGTCATTGTTTGATTGTCTGATCATTGTTCATGCCTAGATCTCATAACTTGAGCAACTACTTCTAAGATAACAATATGTAATATATTGACTAATATTGATTTCTTACTGTTTTTTTTTAATTCTGTATTACTTCTACCTTTTTTTCTGTTTTGCTTTTTTAAAATAAAAAACAACTTGAAAAAAATATCAAAAAGTGTTCAACATCACAGGTCATTCAAGAAATGCAAATTAAAACAGCACTAAGATTTCATCTCACTGAAGGAAGAAAGGCTATTATCAAGAAGTCAACCAATAACAGGAGAACCAGATGCCAGCCCTTTCCCATGAGTCAAAGCCATTCCCAGACTGTGCAGAAGGAGAACAATAAGCCAACAAAAAGCAAAGCCGTCTCTGCAAATGGGCTCCATGCATGGGCCACTGGGGGAAGAACCATATGCCAGCCCTTTCCAGCAAGTTGGCACCATTTGCAGACAGCAGAGAAGAAGAGCAAGAAGCTAAGAAGTAGCCACACCCTCCCTGTGAGTAGGTGCCATGCACAGGCTGCTGGGAGGAGAACCAGAAGACAGCCCCTTCCAGCACATGGGCTGGGAGACTAGAAGGGCCAAGGTCCCCACCCCCATAAGCAACCAGCTGATCTGGAGAAACACAGGCTTGGATGATGGCTATTGAGGTAAAATATAACTTAATGCTTGTAGTGGATAAAAAAAATGTGGTATTTTTATATAGTGGAGTACTACTGAGCTATAAAGAAAGATAGACTCAAGGCTTTTATAGATAAATGGATGCAATTTGAGACCATAAATCAGACTCATGTGTAAACATCATACTGTTTCCCTAGTATTAAAAAAACTGAAAGGGTAAATAAGATCCAAATGTCCAATAGATATTCTGAAAATGAAAGGGGATTAAACTATTCAAAAGAAAAGAACAACTGAAATGGGGAAAAGGAGAAAAGAAAGAAGGGAAAAGATTTTATATATATGATAGGTAATTATATTACTAATCTCAGTTCATCAAAAAGCATGGTTTGTGCTTTCATCATTTGATCATTTTTTCATGCCTGCATCATCTTGTAATCTGAGCAACTACTTTGAAGATAACAATATGCAATATATTAACCATTACTAATCTATTATTTTGTTTTGAAATTCTATATCATTGTTTTTCTTCTTTTTTCATCTTAAAAATGCTGCCATATATTTTGCTTAGGTTTTTAGCCAACTAAGATAATTGTCTTCATTAAAGTCTTAAGATAAAATGTCTATTGCTTTCTATACTTCAAGTACAAAAACCTGTAACATAAGTCAACAGGTACTAAATTCAAGTATTCTTGGCTTCTTAAAGTTTAGAAAATGATAATATATTCTGGACTCTTCAATGTGTTTTCATAAATTGTTAATATATAATTTATTCATACAGCTGCTAAGAGTTAAAATTTTAAGGAGTAATTGATGTATTTTTTGAAGAGAGAGAGAAAATGTCCTTGAGGGCCCTTTGCACCCTCAGGATTTCAGGACAAAATTCTCTCTGTGATTGAAAAAGCAGCTGTGTGAACCAATTTGCTTCAGTTTTGCCCACAATAGGTGGTTCCTCTGGTCCCCCCTAGAATCCAATTGTGCCCACACCACAAATGTTATTTTTAAAAAACATTATATATAATTAAATTTGATAGAATTTAAAAGTTAAAGAAATTTCTATGTCTAAAGCTTTCATATTTTCTTAAGATATTAAAACACTTGATTAAATACACAAAAACTAGGGAAATAAAGGTTTTTTGGGTGGTAGCAAGAAGTAACAGAGCTCAACATCCTTATCTTTTAAAGGGGAATGTTTAATAGGAATTGTCAAAAACTTTTTAAAGAAAACATCCACATATATAGACAGAGATAAAGGCAAATTCCAAATGAAGTAAAGTGGAAGTTGCCTCAGAAGTGGATATAAAGTGATGCAGGAGATTAGTATTACCATGTACTTGTATGGATTTTTTAGTATTAAAAACCAAAGTCATTGATAAAAATGTGCTTAGGCAATAAAAGACTTGGGATCATAATGAGAGCTTTAGAATAGTTTCATGTCCTCATTTTAAAGATTAAGATAATTTAATTTAATGTTTTAAAAATATGTAGGTGAAAAGTATTAATATACTGTCATTAAATATGAATGTCTGGTGTATGTAAATGAAGTCATTGAGATTTGTTACTATGGTTACTTTGTATTTTAAAGAGTGAAATTCAATGATGGAAGATACATGACAGAAGTTAAAAGATTTAATTAGAATAGATCCAGCTTCTCTTACTACTTTCTGACTAGTTTTACCTAGATATTAAAAATGTAAATAACAATTTATCTGTGCTGTATATACATAGGACATCTTAGCTATTAATTCATGTGGTATATAATATGCCATGCTCATTTATATGTATGTTGATATAATTAAATGTTGAACAATTTAAAGTAAAACAAAGTCTGAGAACATGTCAAAATCAAGAAGATGCTAGGGAAACTTCATGAATAAATGTAACTTGGTATCATGAATTAAATTCCTGGAACCAAAAAAGAATACTTGGGAAAATTAACACACCATGAGGAAAGCATGGATTTCAGTTAATAATAATGTATCGCTATTAGCTCACTGGTGTGACAAATATACCATAGAAATGTAAAAAGTGAACAATAAAAGAGACAAGGTGGAGACTGCATGAGAATTCTCTATATTATTTCTACAACTTTTCCATAAATTGAACATTAGTCTAAAAAATTACTATTTCAAACTGAATGAAAAATTGATAATATCAAGAGATAATCTGGGAGGAAATATTTGCAACACAATAACTGACAAATGATTAGCACCAGAATGTAGCCTGATTTTAAAGAAGACAAAACTAGAAAAGTAGGAAAAGCAGCCCTGCAGGTTGAATCATGCACAAATGTCTAATGAGCATGGAATTGTATTACACCTCAGTAGCATTCAAGGAAACAGTTAAAATGACAGTTTATCTACCATGTTGGCAAATGTGAATTGACTACTCTGAGGTAGAAACTGGAGAAACTTCACAGCTATACAATACTGAGAGAGCTATGAATTATTACAATCTCTTAAGAAAGCAATTTGACAATATGTATTTAGATTATAAATACACATACTGTTAGACCCAGAAACTCTATATATTTCTTACCCTGTATCTATCAGGAAGTAGGTACAACACCATCCAATGTTACACTGTTTATTATGGAAAAAACTGTAAAATCCTGCATTTATTCATTAATAAAGCAATTATTGCAACATTTAACTATGATAATATATATACTGACCTGTGATACATGGGATATTATAGTTTAAAAATCAAGCAGATTGATATGAGCTACTATGAATGGATAGCCAAGATTTTGCTAAGAAAAAAGCAGTCTTTAGAATGTTTATGTGACAGTTTAAAAACATAAAGAGAAAAACTGGGAACAAAAGTATACATATAAATATATAACATATTTTAAATAAAATAAATATAAATACATTATATTTAAGTATGTAAAAGTGGGTTCTGTACATGAATTTGCATATTTACATATAACACAGAAAGTGATGTGGATATGCACACCACCTTGATAAGTAAGTAGATGATGAATATTGGGAGTGGGAAGGTGGGACAGGCATTCTTATTCAGGAGGACCTGGATGAAATGTGCGGATAAAACTTCAGCAACCGACTCACTCTTCATGTGTCTGCTGATTTCCACATAGTAAATACAACCACAGTGGATGATTTCATAGCTTAACTAATTCTCAAAATTTTAACCACTGTCGTTTTTCAAGTCTATACAAGCCACCTCCAGTACTTCACTGGCTCTAGTTTTACCTCTTTTATAAAATAATTGTGTAGTTAGAAACTACTTTTAAATTTAAAAAATATTCCATCTGAATGATTCAGAGACAGAAAATTTCCAAATTATATTAAAACTTGTAAAGGCCACAAAGTGCTCCTGATGTCATTTAAAATTTCTATTGTAACAAATGCAGTTCTAGGGCATTAGGATGGTAGACGTCTTTCTGATCATAGGTGAAAATGAATTGAAACAAAGGTCTTATCTGCTTTGTCATAATTAAGTTTCACAATCCAGCTAAATGAAGTGTGAGATAGTGAAGGATGTTGTATTAGTTTTCTATTCATGCTGCACCAAATTACCATAAATTTAATGTTTGAAATCCAAACCAATGTATTCTCTTGCAGTTTTGTAACTTACAGCTCTAAAGTGGGTCTCACGGAGAGAAAGAATGAATGAATGAATGAAAGAAAAAGAAAGAAAGAGAGAGAGAAAGAAAGAAAGAAAGAAAGAAAGAGAAAGAAAGAAAGAAAGAAAGAAAGAAAGAAAGAAAGAAAGAAAGAAAGAAAAAGAAAGAAAGAAAGAAAGAAAGAAAGAAAGAAAGAAAGAAAGAAAGAAAGAAAGAAAGAAAGAAAAGAGAGAGTTTCACTGACCTAAAATCAAGGTGTGCTAGGAGACCTTCATTCCTTTCTGGAAGCTCTAGAGGAAAATATACTCCCTTACCTTTTCCATCTTCAAGAAGATGCCCACATTCCTCAGCTATGGCCCCTTCTTTCACACTCACAGCAAGGAAGGTAAATGGAGCACATATGACCTTCTGTATCTATAGTATGCTGGAGTTCTTGAGCCTGTGAAGTTCTAAAATCTGTACATCTTCTGCTTGTTAATTATTCTCTAACAGTACAGTGAAGAAATATTTTGCCCATATATGAATTACGAAGATATTGCTATGACAACAATGGACGCGACAAAGACAAAAAATTTGTACAACAAAGGATTTAACAGCACTAAAAAGGAAGTTAGTGCTGCATTTACAAAAGAATTGAGGACAAGATAAAATGAAAGGTTTCCAAGTGCTTCCAGTACCAACATAACAAATATACATTGACTTTTATGCATAATAAGATTCAGCAAAGCTACTCAAGTAAAAACAAAGACTAACGTTCTTCCTTCCATATAGGAAAAGAATTTGTCCCTTTAAAGATACTGTTTTGTGATTTACCTCATTGATATAAATACCATATAAAAATATAAGCATATTCATTATTATCTTCTCTACATAATTCAGTCTTATAATAATTTGGTTAAGTGTTCAAAGACTTTCCTGTTGGTTAGCTAGTTTATCAAGAGAACCAAATCAGAAAGCCAGGAGTTGGGTCTCTGAAGCTTTTGAGACTCAGGAGTCTACCTAGCACCTGGGCTAAACAACACTAATGATACTGCAGTGAGAAAGTATTACTCTGCTCTGCCAACAAAAAAATACAACTTTAAAAAACCTAAATTAGTGTCTACCCAAAGTGGACCAAACTACAGAATTGTTTTTTGGGTTTTTTGTTTGTTTATTTCTTTTGGTTTGGTTTGACTTAGTTTATGTATGAAAGAAGAATCCATTTATTGACTACCTCCTTTTTGTTATGTTTGTTTCATTTCAACAGAGTGTTGTTTATGATGAAGTAAACAGGTATAGGGTAGAAAAGAAGATAATAGAGTCAAAATAATTTTAATTCGCTCACATATATATATTGTGCTCTTGTACCTAAAGTTTGAGTATGATTTTATCCCCTGTGGAAAGAGAAATATATCTGGTGATTCAGTTTTAAAGAGATAATATTTATTCCTGTGTTTCAAAAGAAATAAATTTGGAATAAGCTGATATGTATGTTATTCATTTGAGAAATATTGCATTTCCAACTCTTGAAACATTTGGAAAAAATAGTATAATTCAAAGCTTCATTTTCCCCAAAGGAACAATGCTATAATCAGATAACTGTAAAATGCTCATGGTTAGATGTAATAAAGCTAAAGAAAAAGAATAAAATAGAATGATAATCTGGCAAGAAGCTGAAAAAGAAAAAAGAGATTCTTATGAGTTACTGCAATTCAATTTTATTTTTTGTTAGAATGAATATCGAATTCAAGGAGACACAATTACCAGAAACTCCTAGAAAAGATAATGAGTCTCATGCTTTATTATTAATAAATTTAAATTCTTTCAAAGTAATTTTTAAAATCTATTGCTTTTATCTGTAGCATTCTGTGGTATCAGGCACCAACTATGAGAGAGATACTTTCAGGGACCACATTGCTGTGGTCAGAATCTCTGCTTATGTAAGATGTTGCTATAATCAGGAAAAATTACAAGGTAATCCCTATATTACTGTTTGTGAGAAAGCATTATTATTGCTGCATTAGTGGCACTTAGAAGTATCATTAAGATAGTAGGAACAAATAGATAAAATTTATAGAAGTTTATTTTTGAAATAATACAAATGGTTTATAAACTCAGGTATATAGATATATTTATTAATTAATGAAAAACTCTAAAATTCATATAACTCGGTATATATAAAATTTTTTAAATGCTTACAGCATACAACAAAGAGCTCAAAAGGGAAACCAAAATATTGTCATTTTAACAAATATTTGGAAATATAAATGCCTCATCCAAAGTTAATTGTCAAATCAAGTTAGCTTCCACAAATTAGGAGATTTAATGATATGAATAGATTGAAGAGTAACTTGGTTGGAATGATTGAGTCCATTTGCAAATAAAAACTCAATTGTTGCTACAAAATGGAGGCAAAGAGGATTCTGTCTAGAATCTGAAGGATCCTTGAACATGCCTGTATTAGTCTTCTTTTTCTTACTACAAGGGAATACCTGAGGGAGTTAATTTATGGAGAGGAAAGATTTTCTTAGCTCACCATTTATAGGTTCAAATGCAGGATCAGACAGCTTGTTGGTTGGGTCTTTGTGAGGGAAGCATATGTCAATGACAGAAGCACATGTCAGAATGAGTGACATCATGAAACAGGAAACACACAAAGAAAAAACCAGCAGGGCCACATAATACCCTGCAAGGACACATACGCGAAGACCTGAGAACTTCCCTCTAGGCCCCACCTCTTAAATGTCCGCAGTTCAACCTGATGCTACAACCTGAGGACCAAGCCTTTACACAGGAACCTTGGAGGGACAATCACACAAGCTGTAGGAATGCCTGCTAATATTTCAATGCCCACTAGTAAAATCATTTAAAATTAAGACAAAAAGCAGAATGGCTGTACCAGATCATCCAGGGAAAAACGTTTAGCTTACTTACATGAGCAGAAAACCTACTATAGTTGAGGCTCTGACTCCTAGCAAGTGAAATACAACAAGAAGGATCATACAGACATCAACTACAACCTTGTGCTCAATTACAGAAATGATAACTGTAACAGCTTTGCATATTTCCATGTTGTTATGTACATGCAGGTTTGTATACCACAGCCACATTCTTTCTCCTTTTGTCTCATATACAAATGATTAGGTTATCATTTTAAATTTAACCCTTTAGGTCACAAACTTTAGGTCCATGACTGAATTTGTGTGGAGGACTGCACATACTCAGCAATGGATACAATGATTAATGGGATCACGTGTTTTTCCTTTTGGGGGAAGGCGCAAGAACTTTTATTTTTCAGATGGATGCATCTTGGGTGCAAACACAGCGCTGGCTTGATGCTCTATAGAAGATCAACTGTGTGTAGCAGAGTGCATTTAGGAGTTGAGTAGCCAGTAAATGGACTGTGCCGATTATCAGTTTTTTACCTCTCAGTTTTAAATTCATACTTTACCTATGCTCTGTAAGAACCAACCCTGGGTCCATAATTATTTTTTTACATTGACTTCCCAGCTATGGATACAATACTATACTGATCTGTTTTTTATTTTTCTTGCCATACTCTTAAGACAGACTCTTGGCCAGGCTCCTGATATTTGACACCCAGTGTGACCAGAACACACAACCTTCAAGCCACAACAACTACTATCAAGGTGCTGACAACCCACTGGACCCTAGGTGAATAAATTAAAGATAAGTGGAACATTTTACTAATTATATAGCTCAGATGCAAGTAGCAAATAAGAATCTGTTCTAGGAGTCTGTTCTTCAAAGGTATCTATGGGGCAATTGTATTCTTTATCTGAAGAAGAGAAAGAATTTAGCCAATTGATTGTGAAGCTGTTAAATGATGCAGACATCAAAGTTCCATCAAAACATACTTTTAGATTACATCATCAGATAGCTACGCTGTATCCTTCCTTTCCCAAAGTGGGCACCCTCGATATGAGAGTTTGGGATAAAATGGCAGAGAGTTTTTATATAACTACAATCCAAAATAAAAAAAAATCCACCCAAAACTGATACTACATATAACCTGGTGAAAATGGCCCTCTCATCATTGCACTATAACTTCGAAAGAAAAGCAGACCAACAATTGGTTACCATCACAATACCTGCTAACTGTGCTGACAAAATGATTAGGAATGCAGCAGATAACATGGAAAAGAACTCTGATAAAAGAATAATGAAAAAGCCAGATCACCATGATAATGTGACTCCCAATGGGTTGTTGAAGAAAAATGAAGCATGTTTTAAAAATATGGATATTCAAATATATTCACGTTGGCAAG
>RJWM01047106.1:0-12069 GCA_004363535.1 Dasyprocta punctata
CAGCAGCAGCAGCAGCAGCAGCAGTATTTGCCTTTATACTCAATCAATAGGTTTAATGATTGATTCCACCCACACCCAAGGTGGGGCACCCTTGATCCTAATCCTAGCATCACACACCCTGGATCCAGCCACCTCGCAAATCTCCCACCTATGACTGCATGAGGCTTTAGGGGGACATTTAGATACAAGTGATAGCAGACAGCAATCAAAACACTGAGTTAATTAAGACAGGGATGATATGCAGAGATTATCTATTGACATGTGAAAGCAGGGACAAAAAAGAGGTTGGTGATTTTAAGAGACAATAGAATAAATTTTCAATGACTTGAAAATAGGAACTGGTCCAATGGTTGATAGCAGAGAAAGGGGGTGAAGCTTAGAACAAGGCTTCTCAGAAAAATCAAAGAAAATAGATTCCAGAATACAGGCAGAGAAAGTGTAGGATCCAAGTAATAGTTGCTGCCAACTACTTGCAGCAGAAAGTGATTAGGTTAGCCCTGTGATTTGTTCTGGAGAAAGAATGTAAGCAGAAGTGACTCACGTCACCGATAGCAGGGCAAGGCGCTCACTAATTGGCATTCCTGCCAACCTGTTTATGTGTTCTAGATGCAGGCTCTTTATGAATTGTAAGTTGCACGTATTTCATTCCAGTCTGTGGCTGTCCGCTCTTTAACAGTGTATTTTGAAGAACAGAACTTTAAAATTTTGATGACATTTAATTTATCATATTGGTTTAATAGGGTCAGTAAATATTTACAATATATGGTTGGTATATATGTTGAATCTTGTCAAATTGTACACTTTAAATATGTGCAGTTTATTGTTTGCCAATTATACTTCAATGAAGTTGTTTTAAAAAGGAAAGAGATTAGAAGAGTCCATTAATGTTGGGCATGGTGGCACATTCTTATAATCACAGCACTCAGAAGGCTGAGGCAGGAGGATCACTTCAAGTACAAGGAGAACCTGGGCTACATAGTGAGTGTAAGGCCAGCCTGAACTGCATAGTGAGATCCTGTCTCAAGCAAGCAAAGAAACAAACATTCATTAATAACTCAGGCCTTCAAGAACTGAAAGCTAATTGCTGCTAGATCCATGCCCTCAACTGCCAGGAAGAGAAGCAAAGGCCCTGTCAGGTTCTCAGTTGAGTGTGGGGGTAGCACAAGGAGAACACTCAGGCTGTGGTCTTCTCACCTGTAGTGCTATGAGGTCTCACGTGATCACAGTGAATTTGGTAAGGGAGATAGTAGGGACTAAGCAAGAGGAGTAAACAAGGTCAATCAGGTTGAGATTATCTGTAATTCTGAATACTGCTACCAGCAACAAAACTAATGCAGCCAGAGCTGAGAAGCCCACTAGGTTTTTAGAGGAATTATATTACCAAAGAAACTTGGTCCTAGAGTAAAAAGCCTTTTTCTTGAACTATTTCAAATACCTCAGGTCATGAGTAGTGACCAATGGTCTCCTCAGCTACTTCATGACTTAGTTTTTGTGTCCTCAGCCTCATATAAACAGAGAGTAACTTTTGACAATGGTAGCACTCCCACGCTCTCGGGACAAGCAGTCATCAAGGTTGATTTTGGATGCAGCTGAGAACAGAAAAGGCAATTCTTGGAGGGTGGGGGCTGGGAGTCACCAAGGGTGGTGGGACCAGAAGGTATCAGCAGCAGAGCAAGGCTTTCTTTCCTGACAGGTGCTTCTCGGCACTGGGAGTTGCTGTGCTGAGTGACTGCTCCCCATTTCCCATTCTGCTCTTCCAGGAGTGTCCCCACATGCCCCTGAGTATGAGCATGCATCTGGGGGAATGGGACCTGACTTTTACCTCCTGGGAAACACTAGCAAGCACCACATCTGGGTCTGATGGGTAGGACTGGGAGATTGGATTCTTCTAGCTGCTTTTGGGAATATGAATGATATTTCCCCAACATAACTGAGGAGGGTGGTGCACAAGATGCCCAGAGGCCATGCAGCTGGTAAATGAGCACTGGATGCTGGATTTAAGCCAGCGGGGTCTTTGGGTTGTCTCTCTGAGGAGGGTTTGTAGGAAGGAGAATCAAATGGGTATTTGGTTCCTGCAGGACAGACTGTGACAGGGACTATATTTTGGCAGTCCTAGGGATTGAACCTAGGACTTTCACACTGAGCTGTCCTTCTTTATTTTGAGATAGGGTCTTGCTAAGTCACTGAGTGAGCTGTCCTTCTTTATTTTGAGATAGGGTCTCGCTAAGTCACTGAGTTGCCCAGGTGAAGCTTGAGTTTGAGATCTTCCAGCCTCTGCTTCCCAAAATGCTGGGATTTCAGGAATGTACTACCACACCTACACATGGTTTGTTAATGATGCCATGTGGTGTCCTGGTGTTGTCTTCCCATTTTCCAGCTTCCCTTAAAGTACAAGACAATAGATTATGATCAGAAGAGGTGACAAACGTCACATCTGGGCTAAGAAGGTTAAGCGTTGGTGCGCCTTTCCCAGGACCTGTCTCTACCTGTCTCTCATTGTCTTTGCCTCTGTCCCCGCTTTGGTGTTTTGGGAGTCAAAGCACCAGGGAAGGAGTGAGAGTCCCTGAATTTCAGCTGGAGGAGCACTGCCAGCACGGCTGCTCAGCCATCCCTGGACTTTGTAGGAGTGAAAAACCTGTGCTTCACTGTACCATTGAGATTTGAGGCTGTTTATTTCAGTGACTAGAATTAATTACTTTGACCAATACCACAGTAGTTGGATTAATGTGCCTGCCACATTCTCCATATTCGACCGCAATCTCTACTCAGTCATTTGGAAGATAATAACTGTGAAACTACTGTCTTCACATTTTCCAAAGCTTTATTACTTAGTTGTTTGTGTTTTTGAAGAGGAAAAAATAATGACGAACAACTCTGATTTAAGCTACATTATTAAAAAAACAAAAGACTTGAATATCATTACCTTTAGCAGGAAAGTAAGACATGGTAAATCAGATAATGATTTGTTAATTTCTTGCTCAGATTTCTAAGTAAAGTCTACATGACTGAAGGAGAAAGTATGAATCATTTAAAAATCATAATATTTGAAGTAAGAGTCTTTGTTTACTAGCTACCTTCTTTGGACAAGTTACTCAACCACCCTCTGATGTGTAAAATTGTGAAAATAAGTTATTGTCCTTGTGGGAACCACTCAGATTGCTTCAGAGCTCAGGGGTGTCTAAAGACACCCGAGAATGTGACACCGCTTGCCTAAGGTAGGTGCACAGTGGGATCCAGTCATGTATCCATGACTTAGCACAGGTGAACACGCATGCACTGGTTATGGCACTATGTAAGAATGTAAGCATGAGGTAACACCCTGCATAAGGATTATACAATAAAAATGCAGGCAGCTCTCTGTTCTGCTCCATGCTACCTCCTGCTGTTGCTGACTGTTGTAGTCAGGGGTTGCAAGGGGAACAATTACATACAGGACACATAATTTATAGTATTATCTATAATGGTCATTCAAGGAATCAAATACAAAGAAGGTGCAGGAAACCTGTCCACAACACTAAAGATCTAGAAAATCCAGATGAGGGTCTGGGTCCCAAGGCAACAACCTGTATGAGTTCAGTTGAAAACCCAGAGCCCACGACACTGACCTGTGCAAGTCTGTACCAGAGTTCTGCACTGGAAAGGCCTAAAGGTCAGTGGTGGAAGCTGGAAAGTCTATGCTCACAGGGTGAAAGATCTGTGCCAGCAGGCCAAGGGTTCTGTACTGGAGCCAAGAAGTGATGCTCAAAATAAGGACCACGTTCCCCTGAAAAGTACCACAGCCATCCTCAGTTACAGTGAGGTCCCGAGCTCCTCCGACAATAAGAACAGCTGAGTTCATATCAGGAAACCAGTGTGACAAACTCCTCCTGAAGACTAAATAGCATATATCTTCCCCTCTGGAGCCAGGAGGCAATGCTCAAAGTAAGGACCAAAGCTCCCCCAAAGTGAATGGCAGCCACTTTCAGCGACAAGGTCCCAAGCTCTTCTGATGATAATAGCCGAGTTCACATCAGGGGAACCAGCATGACAAGCTCCTCCAGAACCAGTGGCTCCAAACAACACCACCACTTAGGAGAATCCACAGTGCTTCTCTCTTCCTCTCCAGGTCTCCATTTTATGCTGGCAACAGTCCTCATGTGGGCCATCCACACTCAGCACCATGCTGATTCTGTTCAGCTGGTATCTAAGTTGACCACCAGTTACCAATTCATTACACTGATGTTTTGCACACATGCGTTCTTTAACCTTGGGACCTCAGCCACACAAATCTCCCCTGGGCTCCCTTAATGGGCCAATAGTACTTCAAAGGATAGTATGTGAATAAAATGGGCTAATGTTATATGATAAAGAATTTAGCTGTCCTTTTGCTCTGACTTCTTGGAAAGGGTCTCTAAACCATTGGAATTCTCAAGTGACTGGAGGGGCTTAGATTTATTAGGAGCATTGCAAAGGTCCTTTGCTGTTCCTAGTGGGTCCCTGGACTGTGCCTGAGTTTGTCTAATAAGGGAATATGTGGTGGGGCCATGGGTGATTTTACAAGGGGGGCCGATCATGCCAGGGACCAGCTTTGTTAGATGTTTGGAGCTTTGAGCCTTGTGGCAATTGCCTGATTTCCTGACCCATGAGAAGTGAAAAAATCTGGAAGTTGTGGTGTATTCGTGTGGTCAGTAATCCAAAAGATCATGCTTATGCAGTGAAATGGCAATAAAATGCAAGTCACTTGGATCTAGACCTTCCCTGGTTAATCTTCATACAGCAATCAACTAAGTGGTGGTACAGGATTTCCCATAGATTTTGTCCTGTATGTTTCTTTTTGCTGGTTCTGCTTTGTCTCTGTATGGTAAAACTTCAATCCTATGTATTTTTTCAGTTCTTTAAGTGGCTTTAGAAAATTATCAAAATGGAAGGGGTTCTATCTACTTGGTCAGAAGTGTAGCAACCCAGGAAGCCTTGAGTTTGAAGCTGGAATCTGAAGTGAGGGCAGTCCTATGAGGACTGTGCTCTTAGTCTGTGAATCTGACCTAACTTTGAATAGTTAGTGTCAGAACTGTGTGGTAGTTCATACACATAAAGCTTTTAGAATAGGGCCTTCCTCATAGTAGCTTTCAGGGAAAATCAGCTAATATTATTAAGCTATGAAATATTATTCACAGAATACAAATATATATATATATATATATGTATATATGAACACACTTAAAAAACAATCTTAGGTGAACATAAACTCATGGTAGTTTAATGCTGGGAACAACTTGTAAATCATAGAGGCTGAAGTGGTTTTGACTTGGCTTCATTAAAAAAACTTGTAGTGTGCTGCAGCAGAGGCTAAAATTTAAGCCATTTACATAAAATACACTTTCATTTTTCACATATTTGAAATGGGACCAATTCAACAGAGCCCACATCTCAGCAGAACCATTCAAGGGGATCTCTGAACGGTTCTGCACATACATGATTTCTCTGACAACCCTTTTCTCTACTGTCACGATGGGACCCTTGTGGTCATGGCTTTGACTCCTTGGTCACAGCGGAAGGACAGGGATCCCTAACTGATCCAGGAAAGGTCTGTGAAGAATTCACTTCTCTGAATTTGGACTTTGAAAATTTCTAGTTGGTCTTGTAACCTGAAGGTTAGGCAGCTGATGTCAAGGACAGCTCAACTCCATAAAGTTGGGGATTAAGAGAGGGAAAGAAGATACGCAGAAGCAAAAACAGTATGGTAACCAGGGTTACTGGTGTTTTGGGCATGGTCTTCATCTCTTAGGAAGCTCATTTGCATTTCCTTCTCTTGGGTTTATGAGAATGTCTTAGTCCAATAAATTCATCTTGCTTATGTATGCTTTTTTGAAGTATATTTTGTTAGTTGCAACTAGTAGTTTGATTAAGTAGCTCCTTGAGAAAGCTCTTAAAGGAAAGAAATACAACAAAAGGTTCTATTAGCCATGATTGCGATTGTGAACTTGGACAACAAGGAGGACTGGAGGGAGATGAAAAGCTAAAGAGCAAGGTCAGCCATTGTAAACCCTCTTTCAGAGAGAAAGCTTCCATGTCCTCATTGAAATACACTTACATTAGGCTCCTTTGAATGCGAATGAAAGAATGATAGAGATGTGGAAGAGTAAGGTTAAGCAAGCAACTGACAATCTGCTGTCTTTGTTCAAGGCAAAACTGGGTTAAGCAATAAATGTGTTGTGCCAATGCCATTATAAAAAATAATGAAACTGTTTGTGATAAATAGAAAATTGGACAGGATCTTATCTAAGTGGCTGTGCTGAATCACAAATAACCTTTTTACAAACAATGTTGTTATTTGTGGGGGAAACCAGTGGCTTTCACAAAACTCATGTTCTTCTGCATGTTTGAAAGAAGAGATTTACCTCCTGCTGGGTGGGCCCCACCAGGCTGAAATAACCACTGGGAACGATGACCTGAGAATCAAACCTGAGAAGGGAGGTATTTGTCAGGTCGCTCCCTTCACTGCTGAAAAGGGGGTGGATCTTAAAAGTGTTTGCGGAGAAAGAGGTTCAAACAAAACACTCGAACAAAAGCAAAAGAACTGCTTTTAGGAACTGCTTTTTTAAGGCATTTGGACCACTGAAAAAGGCAAGAGAGGTGCAGCTATTATTTTTATCTTCACAGAATGAAAATATGACTTCGAAAAGTGCAGTTAAACAAGGGAAGCACAGAATTGTTCCCTCTCTTCTTGTCTCCTGCCTGCTGCCATGCTTTTTTATTTTATTCTTTAATAGCCTTTTCATAAAAAGTAAAGAAGAAAAGAGAGGCTCCATGACTAGAAAGATATTTTATAGAATGGCAAATGTTATTTTATTCTTTTAATTTATTTTTTTATTTTAAAGAGAAAAAACAATAAAAGCAATGATAAAGAATTTTAAAACAAGGTAATAGATTGACAAGGGTTAATATATGGCATATTGTTATCTTCAAAGTAGTTGCTCAGATTGCAAGATATAGGCATGAAAAATTGATCAAACAGTATAAGCACAAATTATCCTTTTCAATGAAATAATTGAAATTAGTAGTAGTTATCATATATATGTATAGATATATATGTATACGTATTCTTTTTCCTTCTTTTCTCCTTTTCCCCATCGCACTTTTTATTTCTTTTTGAACAGTTTCTTCCCTTTTCACAATATCTATTGTAAATTTTGGATCTTATTTTCTCTTTCAGTTTCTTACACTAGGGAGACAATACAATATTTACACATGTGAGTCTGACTTATTTCACTCATGAATATAGTCTCAGGTTGCATCCATTTCTCTGTAAAAGCCTTGAGATTATCTTTCTTTATAGCTGAGTAGTACTCCATTGCATAAAAATACTACATCTTTTTTTTAAATCTATTCCTCAGTTGATAGGCATTTGGGTTGTTTCTGAGATTTAGGTATTACAAATTGTGATGCTATAAACATGGGTGCACATGTATTGCTGTGGTATGATGTTTTAATTCTTCTGTGAAAATAGCCAGAATGAGAATAACTTGGTCTCTTTAATTTAAAATTTTAATTAGTACATGTTTAAAATATACATAGTCACATTAATCAAGGGAAGTTGGTAGATATACGCAATACATAATTCTTTTAATTTTCTATTCCCTTCATCTCTGACCTCTTTTCTTCATCTCTTGGTCCCCTTCCCATTTACATAAATCCCTATTTTCTATGGTCTAGTTTTTATCTTACTGTTTATATTATTTATACTTTGGCTTTCTTATACAAGTGAAACCATGGGGTATTTAAGCTTGTGTATCTGATTTATTTCACATAACATTATTATATCAAGGTGCATCTGCTTTTCTATAAATGACTCAAATTTGTCCTTCCTTATGGTAGAGTAGTATTCCACTGTGTATAAATATCACATTTTCTTTATCCATTCATCTGTTGATGAAAATATAGGCTATGTTCAAGATTTAGTTATTATGTGTTGTGTTGCTATAAATATGAATATACATTATCACTGAAACATGATGTCTTTAAATTTGAGGAATTTATAGGAAAATGGATACACTGGAGACCATAATGTTATGTGAAATAAATCAGACACACAGGTTTGAACATTTTATGGTCTTCCTTATATGAAAATGTAATAGAAAAGAGGTAAGAGAGAAAAGAGAGAGGAAAAAAGTTGTTATATTTTCAGTATGATTCTGTTGTTGGTCTCTGGTTTCATTGTAGTATGATGTGAGAACTCACTTTGCAGTATTTCCATTTCTCTGGATATGTTAAGATCGTTATTGTTTTGAGCATGGTCTATTTTGAAAAAAAAATTCTTAGAAAAGGAAAATATATGAAGATAAAGGGTAACTCAGTGGTTACCTAGATTTGTGTTTGTGTGTGTGTTGGAATGGACGATGATAGCTATAGGTAGTGTGTTTTGATTTGGGATAACAAAAATGACCTAAGTTTGACTGGGGCTATAGTTGTACAACTTTGTTAATGTGGTAAAATCTATTGAATCTTACATTTTAAGTTTGTAAATTGTATGGTATGCAAATTTTTCTTCAATATAGTTGTTCTATTTAAAAAATTATGTTGTCCTTAACTGCTTTGGGAAGATATATAGAAAGGGAATAGTTAGATTGAATGGAATGGAATTTCTAATTGGGGTCTTTCTCCCTACAGCCTCACAAGCATTTGGTATTGGTTGATTTCTTGGTGATGGTCATTATTTCTGGAGTAAGATGGAATCTCATTGTTGGTTTAATACTGAAATGTTGAACATTTCTTCACATATTTGTTGGCCATTTGTATGTCTTTCACTGAAAAGCATCTATTTCTTTCAGTCATCCATTTTTAGTTGGTTTTGGGTGATCTAATTGTTTTGAGCTCTTTATACATTTGAGGCATTAGTTATCTGTCTGAGCTGTAGCTGGCAAACATTTTGTCTCATTCTGTAGGATATCCTTTCCTGCAATTTGCTTCCTTTGCTGTGCAGAAGCTTTTAAATTTGACACAATCCCATTTTTGATTCTTGCTATTATTTCTTGTGCAATTGGGATTCTGTTCAGAAATTCTTGCTTATGCCAATGCCTTTAAGAGGTTTACCTATTTTATCTTCTAGTAGATTGTTCTTGTTTTAATATTTAGATCTTTGATCCATTTTTATTTTGGTGCCTAGAAATAGGGGTCTAAGGTCAATCTATGTGTGTATAGCCAGGTTTCCCAGCACCATCTATTAAAGAGGCTATGCTTCCTCTAGTGTATGTTTTTGGCTACCTAGGCAAAAACAGGTGGCTGACTTGGCCTGGTGTTGTTTCTGCATTCTTCATTCTGTTCCATGGATCTGCATGTCTGTTTTTGTGCCAGTACCATACTGTTCTTATCGCTATAGCTTTGTAATATTACTTGAATTCTAGGATTGTGATTCCTCCTGCTTTGGTCTTGTTGCCCAGGATTGCTTTTGCAATTCTGGGTCTCTTCCAGTTCCATATGAATTTTAAGATTTTTTCTAGTTCTTTGATGAATGCTGTCAGTATATTGATTGGAATTGTATTAAATCTATATATCAATTTTCAATGTATAGCCACTTTTACTATATTGGTTCTGCCTATTCTGGAACAGGAAAGTCTTTCCATTTTCTGATCTCCTTTTTAGAATACTGTTGTAGTCAGGGGTTACAGGCAGAACAACTGCATAAAGGACACAGGATTCATAATACTGTTTTATAATAGTCATCCAGAGTTAAACACAAGAAAGTGCAGGTAAATCTGTCCACAACACTAAGATCCAGGATATTTAGCTGAGGGCCTGGATCCCACAGCAATGTTGTGCATGAGTCCTATTAGAGACCCAAGACACATGACAATGCCTCCCACAGTTCCAACTGGGAATCTAAGAGTCCACAATAAGGACTCACGCCAGTCTATTTTACAGTTCTGTGCCGGGAAGGCCAAAGGTCAGTGGTGGAACTAGAAATTCTATGCCAATGGGGTGAAGGAGCAGTGCAGTGGGTTGAGGGTTCTACGTGGGAGCTGGGAGGTCACGTTCAAAATAAGGAGTGGGGCCGCCCTGAAGAGCACCACAGCCATCCTCAGCAGCAACGAGGTCCCGAGCTTCTCCGACAGTGAGAATAGTGGAGCACGGGTCAGGAAGCCCAGGGTGACGAGCTTCTCCAGCACACATCTTCCCCTCCAGAGCCAGGAAATGATACACAATGTGAGGAGCAGAGCTTCCCCAAGGTGAACCATAGCCACTCTCACTGATGAGGTCCCGAGCCTCTCTGATGATAATGGCCGAATACATATTGAGGAAGCCAGTATGACACGCACCTTTGGGAGAACCTTCGGCTCGAAACAGCAACTCTTGAAAGAACCCACAATGCCTAACTCTTCTTCTCCACATCTCTATTTATGCTGGTAACTTTCTTCAGATGGGCCATCTTTACTCAACACCAGCTGAATTAATTCAGCTGGTGCTAAGTTGACCACCAGTTTTTAATCCATAACAAATACTGTGGTTTTTATTATAAAGGTCATTCATTTCCTTTGTTAGGTTAATTCCTAAATATTTACCTTCTCTTGAAGCAATGTGAATAGTATTGTTTTTATAAATTCTTTCTTGATGGGGTCATCATTGGTATACAGGAATGCTATTGATTTTTGCATGTTGATTTTGTATCCTGCTATGTTGGAGAATTTGTTCATTACTAGTTCTAGGAGTCTTTTGGTTAAATACTTGGGTCTTTAATGTAAAGAATCATATCATCTGAGAAAAGATGTATGATCTTTCTCATAATTTGTTGCATTCTGTTTGCCAGTATCTTCTTGGGGGTTTTTGCTCTATGTTCATTAAAGATTGTCTGGTAGTTTCTAGTGTATGCAGGCTGAGTCCTGCCCTGCCTTTCCTGTTAAGTGCATTCAGTCAGTGTTGCCTGCTGTAGGGCCGTATTCACTCTAGCCACTTACAGTTCCCATGCCTCTCTATGTAACCCAAGTTACTGCTTTATCCCCTAGCTGTATGGCCTGGGATGCGAAGTGCTCCTACCCACCCATCCCACCTGCCTCTCTGTCTGTACACCCCAGGCTGTGGCAACTGTACAAGATGAGGTGAATCCTTGACTTAATGCTAGTACTTTTAGACCCAGCCCTCTCCCAAAAACTCATGTGACTGGTTTCTCACCACATAAGGCAGAATCTGGTTTCTCATCACATAAGGCAGAATCACATGTCCTTCCTGACCTGAGCTAATATTCTCATGGGGATGATGGCTAGCTCATGGCCTCTATGTAGCTGTTTCTTACCTAGTCACTGTGGTGGGCTGAGGTGTATTTGTTCTGTGGCTTCAGATTTCTAGAGTGGCTCAACATAAAATAATTAACCACTTCTCAAAAGACATTCTGATTAATCACTTTCAAATATGGCAGGTCCTGCAGTGGATTTCTGTCTTGATTTTAGCCTTCCCTGTGCAAGGAATTACTTTCAGAGTAAAACCACATGTCATTTTGGCATTTTACAATAATGATGGGCTTTTCTGGGGGTAGTGTTGCTAGCTTGCTCCATTGTTTCTCCCTGGGACTGTGGGGAGCTGGGGCTAACATTCCAGCCTGTTTCCTGCTTTTCTCTTTGTTGTCTTCAGTCTCTGCAGTTCCATTGTGATTCCTAGTCTCCCTGTCACTTTCTTTCTTTCTTTCTTTCTTTCTTTCTTTCTTTCTTTCTTTCTTTCCTTTCTTTCTTTCTTTCTTTCTTTCTTTCTTTCTTTCTTTCTTTCTCTCTCTCTCTCTCTCTCTCTCTCTCTTTCTTTCTTTCTTTCTTTCTTTCTTTCTTTCTCTCCCCCCCTGCCTCCCTCTCTCTCTCTCTCTCTCTCTCTCTCTCTCTCTCTCTCTCTCTTTCTTTCTTTCTTTCTTTCTTTCTTTCTTTCTTTCTTCCTTTCTTTCCTTCTTTCCAATGCAGTTAAGGCTGGCCATGAACTCACTTTTTATCCTAGGCTGTCCTCAAACTTGTAGCAATCCTCATGTCTCAAGCTCCCGAGTGCAGGGATTATAGGTGTACACCACCACACCTGGTCAGTTCTTTCTTAATTCCTAGAGTTTTTCTTCTTTTTCTGCTT
>RJWM01047107.1:0-12040 GCA_004363535.1 Dasyprocta punctata
GTGTAATGTGGAGCGCTCTCTGTGTCTCTGTTTCTGTCTCTGTCTGTCTCTGTGTCTCTATCTCTGTCTCTGTCTCTCTCTCTCTGTCTCTCTCATGTGCTGAGTTAAGGTGGCCTGCGTGACTTGTAGCAGGCAGTTGGGCTTTCAGGACTGCTGGGGAGAGATGGGCAGAGAATCCAGCAGGTTACATTAGAGTCTTAGAGGCTGAGAGACTGGAAGTCAGGGGAGAAATGTTGGGAGATAAAAGAAAATTCTGCTGAGCATCCTGGCTCCACTCCCATTTTTGGACCCAGAAGCACTGCATAGGTTTTTCTTGATTGCGGTTTAATTGGACTCAGGCTCAGGCCCAACCCACTGTCCATGGATTCATGGCGAGAGCAGCCTTGTCCTGGAGGAGGGTTTTACTCCTCCAAGTGGGACACAGAATGAAAGTTTATGAATCATATCTCTGTGTTAGCATAGGCACAGGTCCAGCTACTGCTGCCAAGGGAGGGCTTGGCTACGAGCCCCTATTATGATTCAGATCAGTACTGTTCCCCAAGGCCCGCATGAGCTCAGACGCAGGGCTTTCAGAAGGTGATTGAGTTGTGAGGCTGTGCTGACTTGCTTGTTAGTGCTGGTTAGATGTAGCTCACTGGGGATGAGACCTGGAAGCGCAAAGCTCCCTCCACAGCGCATCTCGCCTCTCTGTGCTTTCTGCCCATCATGACTCAAGCTGCTTCCCTGGCCAGACTCTTCCTTGTGTCACTTCTGTCTAGAAGTTGCCAAATCAGTGATTTTCCCCAGCATCCCTGCTCTGTGCTGGCTGTTCTTGCCCTCCAGTAGCATTAGACAGCTGGCAGTCTGGATTTCCAGTGTCAGCAGTACTTTGAGGAGATCCTGGTACTCATGCAAGTACTCAGTCATTTTGTGTTTTGGCAGCCAGAGTTCCCCCTTCATCTTGGTGTACCCCACATGATGCTCCGTCTCGGGGACCTGCTACTCCAGCTCCCATGAAGCTCTCAGCAACACATGCTTGTGATGTTGGGGGCCAGTATGGTCAATCAGGAAATGCGTCTACACCCAGTTCCGAGGGGAGCCTAACACTCATTGTGCCATGCGGACTCCACCATACATACTAGACTCTGGGCAGTGCTTGGAGGCTCTTTCATCTCCTACTGGACCAGGCACAGGGAGATGCCAGGCTGGATCACATAGTGCCCAGCTGGGAGATACTGAGGATAGGGTGAGCTGGGATGTGAGAAATCTGTGTCTTCTCCTCTCAACCCTCTTTAGCCCCTCTTGGCTCAAGTGCAGCGCACATGCTCCACTGCTCTGTCTCCTGTATGTGGTTCACAAAAGTTCTCTGTTACTGAATGAGGCAGACATTCAGCAACCCAGTCAGTTCTGACTTCACCATCACTTCTACTTCCCCCTTCCTGAATCTGATGACTGCATGCTCACCTGCACCTGCCCAACTTCCCAACACTTGGGTCAGGCCAAGTGGGAAGCAATACATTCTGCAGTGTGGATTCTCATAAGGTTGCCAGTTTGTGCATGGAAAAGAGAGGATATGATTGCATGAGGCCAAGAGCATGCCATGTTGTTCAAGGCTCACAGAACTTCACACATGTGCATGGGCATCTGCACTTAGGAGCAAGAATCCCATGTTGGAACCCTGAACAAGGAGGGTTGACTAGAGCTTGAGTCTTTCCATGGAAGAGCTCTTAAACATTAGGAGTATTTTGTGATGCTCTCACCACTGCCTCCCTGCCTACTAGGGTTAAAGATGACAACACCCTGTGTATTTTCATTACTCATGTCCTGAGTGGCATTGTCAGTCCCCGAGCTCGGTGATATCTAGGACTCTTTGGATCCCCCTTCCAGAGACGCAGAGCAGGATGGAATCCAAAGGAGCTAAGTACTGCTGGCTAATGACTTGAAGGATGAAATCAGGAAAAGGCAAGATTGAGTTCAGGGAGACACATGTGTTCAAGCATGGCATGGCAAGGCAAATGAGACACGAGGTCTTTAAATTGCAGAGTGCGTAAGAATCACTCGTGGTTTCTCTGAATAATGGACCAACCTCCAGCCCCAGCAACTTAGCTTCCTTACATCTAGGGCCAAGACGTTTGTTATTTATTTGAATAAAGTTTTTCTTAAAATTTGGGTAGGTTTGTAGTACATGTCAGTTACATTCCTTTTGGTACATGGATATCACATCTTTATCATCTCTGATCCCTTTACACCCTATTCTACTCTCTCTTCGCCCATCTTCATCATGTCCTACCTTTCCCCCTTACTTTGGCATTAGATTTCTTATGCAAAGGAGGTGCATTATGTAACTATCTGTACCTGACATCATATTTAATATTACAGTATTCCCTTGAAGTTTCATGAATTCCCTTGCAAATGACATGATTTTCTTCTTCTTCTTGATAGCTCAATAGTAGGCTTATCTATCTCTGTATGTCTAATTATATCCAAATTCCCCATCCATCTAAATCACGTTATGTTTATCTACTCATCTGTTGAGGGTATCTAGGCAATGTCCAGGTATTAGATACTTTGAGTTGGTGTCCTATAAACATGGGTGTGTATGTATCACTATAGCATGATTTCTTTCTTTGGAGAATATACTTAGAAGATATATAACTGGGCCACATGGAATTTGTATTTAAATATTTGAGAAATCGACCTACTGACTTTGGAGTGGTTGTATTAGTTTACTAGATTTCCATGAATGTAGAGATATTCTCCCTCAAACATCCACACCACATTTGTGAAATAGGTGAACGATTCATGTGATTTGAAGTGAAAGCGCAGTATCAGCATTTGTGGGTCTGTGAATCTGTGTGTGTGTGTGCGCATGTGTGTGTGTGTGTGCATCCTTCATGATAAACTCACTGATTTGCGAAACATTTTTGTAAATCAGAAATTACTATAAAGTTTTAAAACAAGTTGTCAAGATTTGGCATAGTTCTTCTATGCCCATACTGTTATAACCTTACATTATCAGAGTACATTTGTTGCGAGGAAGTCTGCTCTGGTACATCAGTGTTAAATCCAGGCTTCATCAGGCTTTCCACTAATATCAGGTATTTTGGGGTTCAAGTCACTGCATTTAAGAATGCTTCATTTTCCCCAACACTTTCAGTTGATGTGAAACATGAGGCTTGGAGACATCTTGGGAAAAAGTAGAATATTTCAAAAACTGAATAAAGCCAGATTCATCTCAACACCAAGTCAGGGAGAAGAAAGCAGTTGTAAAACAGATGGGAATAAATTAGTGGAGATGTGGATAAAGGTTGAGTTTTGGAGAGTTAATTTCTTGAACTTTGCACATCTGTATGGTCAGGACAGTGATCACTACCTCATGACAGATGGGGATGAAAGGCCACCATGATGGACACTCATTCAGTGGCACTTTCCTTCCTATTGCTGTGCACGAGGTTGTTTCCAAACATGCGGTACTTCTGCTGTTCTAGTAACTCCCTGTTTCTTGACACTCTATTTCCCCACAGATAAAAGCTTTAATAACCGTATTTCCCCAAGCCCACTGTTTTTCATCCTGAAGTGGACAAAACAAATTTGCATGAGTCTAGGACACGTCTTTGTCTTCTGGAGCATTTTTCCCTGGTGTCATTAAGATATATTGGGAGAGAACAGGTGATGACACGATCCTGGAATCCCAGCAGGCAGACACGATGAAGACTAAGGACACCCACTTAAAGCTTACCTGATTCAAATGTGACTTGGAATTCCATAACTAATGAGCACAAATGTATCATCAAACACTAGGCTAATGGAGGAGCTCATCAAAAGAGTCTTTTTGCTCTCATAAAGGAAGGTATTTATAAATCAATGTCAATACTGTGTGATCTTCCCAACGAGTTATTACATTTTATCTTTTCTGTCATGAAATAGTGAAAAGAATCATGCATCTTTCTAAAATGCTTCTTTATTTACTGGCAGGGTAACTATTCTGTTATTTTCCCATAGAACTGATAGAGCCTTTGGATAAGAAAAAGTTGAAGAATGTACTGAAACTCAACTTCAATTCATTATCTAAAATATTAAGATCATATGACATTTCTTAGAATCGGTAAATGGATTCAATGAGCAATGTATGTGAATACACATGTTAATTGCTAAAGTGGTAATTCCACGTTTGATGACCTTGGAGAAGAAATAAGAATTTCTATGTATTTTCATGAATGTTGTACCAAGCAAACCAAGAAATCATGTTCTACAAATTTCAACCTACAAAAAATATGTTCTTAATTGACAAATATTTCAGATAAAAGAATGAGAACCTGGCACAGTAAAGGATGGAGAAACATTGGCCACTGCAGTTCCAGACACAGTGAGTCACAGACAGTCCCTTTGATGCCATGAGGCACATGTCTACACAGCTAGCAGAGGGCCCAGCGAGCCCCAGGGGTGTGCTGTGTGTTGTAGTCCTGAGTGTTAACCAATTGTCCAAAGTCCCCAAGCGGCCTGACAGGGAATCATTGTGTCCCTTTCCCTATTGATAACCAGCCCCTTTGAACCTGTGGGAAATGCGCAGGTGACAAAATGCGTGAAGCCTGTGCTGCCACCATCCTGATTCCCCAAGCGAGGCTTTGACCTCTGCAATCCTTAGCTTCTGTGAACAGTTGCCTGGGGCTTGGCAGGACTTGGAATGATATAGATGATTTTCTTCCAGATTGTCTTGGACAATATGCTTCCATGAGAGAGAAAAAAGTATCTTATATGAACTTCCACTTCTTAATGTGCAGAAATGTATGAATATTATCTACTGAGTTATGTGGAATAAGACCAGTTATTTATGTAATTGTGGCACTCATATTTTTAATGCATTCCTGTCTCTGTATAGATTCTTTTATACTTATCATTATATAAATACCTCTGTTTATATGAAAATAAACATACTATACAGAAAAAAATTCATTCATATATTCATATATTTATATGCAAATGCAGATATATATATGATCATAAATACATATCTGTCAAAATATGAGAATCGATCAATGATAAATTCTTACTCTCATTATTTTTTAGTTGTCACTATTGATCCTGAAGCTGGTTTCAAAAATGAAACTGGTAAATTTTAGTGTATATTTGCCTTCACTTAATGATTTTTTTTCACCTTGATCATTTTCACTTTTGAACTGATTTGGCTTAAATTACAAAAATCAAAATGGCTAAATGTCACAGAAAAGTTCAGTGAGTAATATTTTAAATTCATGCCTTACTTTCTAGCCAACACGTTACTGTGGTAAACGGCTGGTTTACATATAACTTCAATTAGAGGGCTCACTGGGATTCTCTGAAGTATTTCAACAAAGTGGCTTCATTCATTTGTCTCTTGCTTCTGATGACTGGGAAAAGCATGATACCTAGTTAATATTAGACCTATTTAAAAAATCTTCCAGCTAGTCACTAATGATAAGAACTGGCACTTAGTGGTGTTTCTGTTTGTCTTTTGTTTTTTTCTTTTGTACAGAAGCACTTGGGCTTTGTTCTGCATGAATTTTCTTGTTTAATCCTCAAAATGCGTGTGTCACATTGCACAATATTTTACCCACATTTTATACATGAAGACAAAGAACAAAAATTAAGTCTTCTGCACTTGTGACCATAACCACCTCTGGACTTCCACCTCAGGCCCTCAAGTGAAGACTTCATACCCTTCTTCATGCTGTGTTATTCCTCTGGTTTTGTTTGTTTGTTTGTTGTTTTTTGTTTTTTGTGCCAGGGATTGAACTCACGCCCTTGCACTTCACAGGAAGGCACTTGTGCCACTGAACTATATCCCCGGTCCTGTGTTATTGCTCTGTGACACAGTCACAGAACAAGAAACTCCCAAGGCCAATGCCCCGAGACAGGATGGACACGTGGCAGGGTGGGAAATGCACGGCTTCTGAGCACCCGAGACTGGATGCAGCCTAGGTCTCCCAGGGGTCAGCTGCAGGAAAGTGTGTGACAGATTCATTTGTGAGTAATGCCAACCAAGGGGAATTACACAGAACTCAGGTTGTTGAAGACACAAGGACATGAATGTGAAGCATCCAGCATAGGGATTCATTTAGCAGGCTCAGGATCAGAACCAGTTTCTGGTCCTTCCTCTCTACATATGCACCAAGAACATGACTTCAAGCCTTAGCTCCACTCTGCTAACTTTTCCTCTGTATCCTGTGTCAACAGCTGTGCCAGCAGGAAAGGATAGTGACCAAGGGCAGAGAGTTAGGAACACGTTTTCTGAAAATGTTTTACACCCAATGGACCTGTGATTCTTGAGTTCTGAGCCTATGAAGACAGGCCATGTAAAATGGAACTTTCTCCAGGCAGAGACTTGGCCTTGTGACTCATTGTGTAGCGACTGTAACTCACTGTCACTGTCATCGATTATGATATGACATCACATATTCCTAACAAAGTCTCAAAGTATGACAAGTGGTATTACCTAGTAACATCACAGCCCCAAAGATACACATGCAGAAAGGACAGGGGAGTGTTCCGCAATCAAGGAACATCTCGGAATCTGGAGTAAGCTCTTTCTTCCATCTTCTGTAGCGCCCTTTCCTATAATCTCCACCCATCTTGCCGGGAATATGACCACATTTCCATGGACTATACCTTCCCACATATGTGTGTAAGCACAACCTACAAGGTCTCACATGCTTCTAAATCACCAATAGAACTTTATATTTATGCTTAAGCTTTTGATATTTGTGGAATTTATTACAGTTAGAAATGCAGAATCACAGACTACATAAGGATATGTTCTTTAAAATCATACTGGTGCATTGAATTCTCAGGCTTTTACTAAAACACATGACATCAGGCGAATCACAGCTTTCTATGCCCTCAGTTTGATTGTTTGCAAAACAGCAATGAAAATAACTCCCTCTCCTCGCCCATAGTTGTTATAACATTAAATATAATTCAGACTTTACAAAGAAACATTTCACAATAACGTTTGGTATATTTTTAGTGTTTAGTGAATATTATTTACTATTACTTAGAGACATGTTGGGAACAGTTATCCCAGATGATCCCCATTGGACTCATTTATTGAAAATGAAACTGATGTTTAACAATGAGAAGGTTCTGAATTGTTAATCAGGTTAAGTTGCAAGATTAATCACATGTTCGGCGGTCCTGGTGGACGTGGTAGATGTTGACCTTTGACTTTGGGTGTGGTGCGTGGTGTGGCTTCAGTGCAAGTCATCAGAAATCAATGGTGACACCTCTGCATGGTGTGTCCCGCGCTGTCACACACGCAGCTGAAACTCATGACCCGACTTCTCTCAGGTTTGCTGTGCCTGTAGCTCACCAGCACCTCTGCCTACTGCACCGACCTCCTGCTGCGGCTCAAGCGCGCCCTCCACGGGGCCCTGGTGGTCTTGTGTGTGCAGAGGTCCCCTGTCTGCAGGGATGGGAAGGGCACTTGAGAGATGGAGGCACAAGGGTGGTGTCTCCGCCGTTTTCAGCCCCCAGCAGCATCTGTCCGGCTTGCAGAGCTGGGGTTCCTGAAGGACACGTGGGTATTATTCTGTCAGTGTCACATAACGGTTTCCTAACCAGTGGGCAAACTTCACGACTTCAAGCTGTTCCATGATACAGCTCACGCTGCCTGAGCCTTGTCCCCGCAACGTCCCCACAGCTCCTCCGGCCGGCCTGATCCATGCAGCCTCGGTGTGCACAGCTCACTGCTTCTGGTCAGGGCCTCAGTGACCATGGACCAGGTCACCCTGGAACCCTCTGCTCTAGCCACCCTCACAGGGCCTTCTCTGCTACTGAGCTGTGCTTTGTTTTTCACAGTAGTCACACCAAATCAGAAACATCAGCACACTTCTTTGGGCCAATAAAACTTCAATTTGATAAAACCAAATTGACAACTAGGGCGTTGCCGCTGGATGTGAAGGGAGCATGCGCACAGGACAGGCACTAGAGCATGCCTGTGGGCAGGGCGCGTTCGCGGTGGAGGGGCGCAGGGAGAGCATGCGCGTGGGCAGGGTCCGCACTTGGCTGTTGGGACCCGCTCCCCACTAACGGAGGCCCTAACGGGCGAGCCGGGGAGTCCTGAGGCTCTGCCTGGAGTGACCCACAGCCTTGGAACAGTGACTGTGAGGAAACGGATGAGCGCTGGAGCACGACGCCCGGAGAGGCGCCTCCACAGCCGACCCTGGCCACCGCGCAACTGGAGCCCGAGCTGGAGACGGAGCCGCGCGTGGACGACGCCCCCGGACCCGGACGCCAGCAATGGAGAAGGCACGCGGCTCTCAGACCCCGGGTCTCTGCTCTGGGCCTCAGTGAGCAGCAGAGGGCGCCGGCCCGCAGTGGGCGCTGAGGCCTGGACGGAGGTGGGCGGACAGGGCCCTGTGGGAGGAGCTGAGGCCGCCTGGATGATCCTGGCCCCACTGGGCGCCACTGTGTCCAAAACAGTTCCTTCTCTGACCCTTCTTGGCTCTGCTGCTCGCAGGTGCCGCGCCTGCCCACCAGTGCTTCCCGTCCTGGGAGAGCCGCCTGCCTGCGCCGCACGGATGCATTTGTTACCGCGGTGGAGCGGCTGCCTCAGTGCCACGTGCGCCACAGGCAGGCCAAGCTGCCCACACCTGCAAAGCCAGACCTTACCTGGCAGCGCACAGGGCCAAGCCCAAGGCTCAGGGAAGCATTGCGAGCCCAAGGAGCTGGGAGCCTCAGGGACCACACCGCCCTACTCCCGGCTCTCTTGCAGGATGTGCACAGCCTCATGTTGGTTTGGATTTTCTCTTTGTCCTTATCTGGACACCAGATGGCATCTAACCAGTCGAAATATTTAATCCCTAAGGAGGCATGGATTAAATTAGTCAAGAAACATATACTTGTGGAAATAGTTACGGGGGTTCATAATAAGACGTCTGAGAAACTACTGCAGTGCCTCCTTTTCCAGTCAAATTCACCAAAGGGACTTTGGCAGCCAGCCTCAACTCTGCTGACCTCACAGCAGAAACAACACCCAGGACAAATATGAGCTCTCCAGCAAATGGGGGAGGTGTGACTGAGAATGTGACCTCCGGAGTGCCCACACCACCCATGTCACCCATCCCCATGTCACCCACCCCACATCTGTGTGGCAGACACCAACCACAAGTGTGACTGGGTTTCCATCTCAGCACACCCCGTTCACAAGTGCCTGCACATCTCCAAGAACAGCTGCAAGGGCAACATTGGCCACACGTAACCAGACAGCTGCTGCAGCTGCTGCCAACACAGGCAGCTCGTCCATACTCTCAGTTCCTCAGAGCACACCCCCCCAACTCCACAGGGAGCCTTGCACCCACCGAGGGTCCCCAAGTGCAAGGTCCCTCAAGTCACGTGTCAACAGCCCAGACAGTGCTTAGCACAGCAAGTAGGTTTACATCTGACCCCTCAAATACCATCCAGAGGTCACCATGGTGCCTTCCATGCTTAGGTGTGCTCTGGAGCAGTGGCCACCACCCAGGCTCAAGGTGAAGAGTCAACCAGCAGAAGAATGCCAGCACTTCCCACAGTCCAGGCCCTGAGGTGGAAGACGCATCCCCCACAACACTACCAAGCACTGTGTGCTCTACCCGTGGGACTAGAGGCCAGTCACCTCCAGACATCAGAGCAGGTAGAGACCAAAGACAAACTCCGAACTGGTTCTGCTGGGCCAGGGGCTCAGGGGACCCCAAGATACCAGCTGCAGCTTTGTGCCAGCCCAGCACAAAAGACCGGTAGCTAGTGCTCACCACTGAGCTCCTGACTCCATCCTCAGTGAACAAAATGTTCCTCATGGTGGGCCTGTACTTGGGGTGTCCTCTTTTGTCACAGTCTTGGTTTTGTTTGTCCTACAATCCTGAGAGCTACGAGAAGGATCCACACAGGTGAATTATCAATGGCGTGCACACAGTCTCAGAGAAGAGTGCAGCCTGGGGCTGGCCTGGGGCCGTCACAGCTCAGGGCAAAGCCAGCCTCTTCTTTCGCCTTCCATTCTGTCTCTGAGACCAAACCAAGTGTTTTCCAGATGAGTTTGCTACAATTTTGGAGATATGTCAGATGCTTAGATACATTTAGCTGCTGTCAGTTTAATTCTGTGATCACGTAAGAGTTGCTACTTTTTCATATTTATTTTTGTAAACAATCATGAGCTAAGAGAGGTGGTGACTCTGCCGTGCGGTGGATTGGGGTGGGCAAAAGCCAGAACCACGTGACCCCAGGTGTGTAAGATTTTAACCTGATTAAAGCAATGATGCTCTCTATTCAAAAAAAAAAAAAAGAAAAGAAAAGAAAAGGGAAAACAACAGTGGGGAGGGCAGCTAGGATCACTGTTTGTAAAAATGAGTGGCTGCGTCTGGTGGACAGACATGATTTCATTCTGTGTTTAATACAGACAGTATCCTTCTGAGCATTGATACCCATTTGCATCCATCTTGCTATGGAGTTTTAATATATAAAATAGTAGACTTTTAAAAATGTAACCATTGGAAGATTTTCCTTCTCTATTTCCAGGCTGCATTTTCTTTAGTTTGATGGGGAACTGTTGCTGTCTCAGTGAAACCAATTGTGAAGCAACATGTGATGGCTGCTGATATGAACAAGGATGTGGATGGATGTTTCTCAATGCAAGTTATTGCCATGGGTTTCCACCATGTGTTGGTTGACGCGTGTCCTGGTATGAGAACAAGTCTGTATACTTGGTTTGACGATGCATGAGGAGTCCTGTGTGGATTTTACCAGCTGTATCACTATGCCGAAAGTCACTTGCTGCCTTGGAAAGCATTTCCAGAAGTCCAGCCTTCAACACACTTGGTTCTGTCACACGGAAGACACCTGATGCGTGTCATGAAGCAGTGACTGACCATGGCTGCATTCCCGGGGCTCAAAAGAGGCAACTCATACTTCATGTTGGACGTGGGAAAGGAGATCAGCAAAATCAGCAAAGTCTTTCAGGAAAAGGTGAGATTTGAATTGTGACAAATTACTAAGATTTGGAAGTGTGGAACTGATCCCAGCACATATTAGGGGCTGGCAGGACTGCATGGTGAAAATCACCAGCACCTCTCAGCATGAGCGCTGGCAGGCTAGCAGAAAATTTATGAAAAAGGAGGAAATAAGAAGTGAGTTACAAGATTGTTTGGAACCAGTCCTGGAGGGCCTAATTCATGGCTGTGTGCAGGGCTTTTGAACCATATTCTGTAGGAAGTCACCAACTGATTTTTCTCTTTAAAAGGTGTTTTGAAATGAGGTGAAATCACACAAGCCACTTTAAATTAAGTGGCATTTAGCACACTGAATGATTTGTAAATAGGAAAGCGACTTGCTCAGAGGTGTGATTCACAGTGAACTAGGCAGCACTTTGTAGGTGGATTAGATCTTGAGAAAGAGAGAAAGCATGGCTGGAAAACCACTACTAGAATACAGGCTGCAGAGGTGTAATGGAGGGCAGTAAGAGTGAAGATGGAGGGGAGAGGACAGGAGAGAATTGAGGGAGAAAGACTGTGCAGACTAGATAGATGATGAGGTAGAAAAAGGAAGGAAACAGAAGGAGAAGAAGGGTCATCCAGGGATAAAGATTATGGATTTGGAAATTATCTTTATGAAAATGGTAGGTAAAACTTGAAAATGGAGTAAGATTGAAAAGGGATAGCAATGTGGAGAGATAAGAGGGCATAAAGTAATATACTTTGGGAAAACTTTTAAACTTTAGAGATAAAGGACAGAATAATATTAAGGGTGTAATACTTGAGTGTTTAGAAAAATAAAACGAGGAGAGTAAGTGTGACAGAGTAGTCACAGAAAAACACATGAATCTGATCAAATACTGCAGGAAAATTGAAAAGCTTAAAAATTTGAGGGAGGCCATTAATTTTGATAATGAAAATGTTGTTGGTTACTGAGAAGAGTTATAGAACTCTGTAAGAAACAAATAGGCTAAGAATTTCTCACTGATGGGAGAGACAGGGAAGGGTTGTTGGCTCGCCGGAAGTGTTTTAGGCTCCATGAGAAGGGTTGGGTGAAGAGAAGGGTTCAGAGAATGGAGTAATCA